>JAZBGX010002656.1:0-12018 GCA_037414775.1 Zonitis immaculata | reverse complement strand
GCATAGTTTTAACGTGTTGCTTTCAAGCATAATTTTCCAAATCCCTCCCGGGTGAAACTACCCAATTGCAGTGCAAGCTGACCATCATTGAAAACCCCGTCAAGATTGAAGGATGCTGTTGTGGTATTGATTCTATGTACCAAGGATAGATGTCGTTAGTTTCGAAGACAGAGACATTAGCCGTCTCTTTTAATGTAATGTCCGCGATCTGTCCGATTGGTAGATTTTGACATTATTTCTGTTTATTTTCGTTCAACTAGTCAAATATTATATAAAATAAAATAAAAAAAAACTATGGACTATTCAGACACGTAATTGAAATATTAATTTTATTTTCATAAAATATCAAATATTTTCTTGTAGGGAATGTAACGGAGATGCGCTAGAAAAAATTCCCGTTTATAAATGGGTTGACATAACCTCAGAATTTAAATCAGCTGTTAAAGGTAGAAATTTAGAATGAAGAAAATCGAATTAATAATATATTTTAATTATTTATAGATTTGAAAATGGGTGAGTTATTACATGATAGTTTATTTGGTTTATTCGAAGCTATGTCAGCCATTGAAATGATGGATCCTAAAATGGATGCAGGGATGATGTGCAATCGTGGTACAAGAAAAGCCAAAACACTCAATCAAACATTAGAAGTAATTGAACAAAATTATTTTTATGACAAATTAATATATAAATATAATTTTAGGAAGGGAATTTGAAATTGGACAATTTCGAATATAGTGAGATAATTGGAATAATCGATACAACATTAGCCTGTATTGTATCGTGGTTAGAAGGTCATTCTTTAGCTCAGACAGTTTTCACAAATCTTTATCTACACAAACCATATATTATAGAAGATAGAATAATGAAAGCTTTTTGTTTAATTGTATATAAATTACTTGAAATCATCAAAGATTTTATTCATAAGTAAATTTTAAACAAATATCATTAATTTATATGATAATTAAATCAATTTTTAGAGCTATGGTTTATGAAGAAGAGGATTTCCAACCAATGCAATACGGTTATCATTTATCACCTGATATATCCGACCAAAGAATGATTGGAATGTTACGTGAAGTTGAAGAGGAACTTCATAGAAAAATTCGTTCAAAACAATCAACGGTATTATTACAATTTATAATTATTTTATATTAATAATTATGAAACTTTAATAGGCATTTATTGATGGTGTTTATGCTCGTATTAGATTTATTAGAGTACTATATCAAGTTTTAATATTAATGAAAAAAGAAGATCAAAATACTGTTGCTGATTGTCAACGACTATTGCAATCAGCACAAGAAATGCTCAATATTATGTTTCAAACTGTACATTTGGGAACAAAAAATGGTGATTAGTTGCAATTTATATTTTTGTATTGAAGAAAAAAAACCAATAAGTTTTTATTGAAATTTTAGATGAAAATGATACGATTCCCGGTTTTGAACCTTTGATAAATCAAAGACTGTTACCTCCAACATTTCCTAGATATACAAAAATTAAATCTAGAGTTGAAGCATTAAACTATTATATGGAAATGATTGATAGATTTAAAATAATAACAAAAGTTCATAGTATACCTTCGTTACATCAAGTTTTGGTAAATTTTTAGATTTAATTAATTTATATAAATTTATAAATGATTATTTCTTTTTATTCTAGGATTTTTTTATTGATTTTAGTAAAACTAGTCCATGTTTATTATCTAGATCGGCTTTACAATTATTATATCAAGGTAATTAGATGATATTGTTTTATTATAAGTATCGTTTCTTTATTTTTAGGAACCAATCCATCATCACTCAGAGATATATTGAGAGATGCTGTTAAATCATTTATATGTCCACCAGCATTAGTATCTAAAACAATGTTGAATAATCAACCAGCTAAAAAGTATGTTGAATCATTTTTAGCAAATTGTACAAGACCATTTGCTAATTTCTTACAATTATGTGGACATAATCGTGCTAGACAAAGAGACAAACTCGCTCATTTATTAGAAGAATTCATTAGTTTACAAGATGAAGTAATTTTATTTATCTAAATAAATTGTAACAAATAGTTGAAATTATTGATGATTTTAGGCTGAACGTGTCGATGCATATTTACATAATATTTCTGTAAATTCAACTGTATCACGTCCGCATTTAGCTTGTTTTGGTACCTGGATTTTGTATCATACATTGAAAATTATGATTATGTATTTATTGGCTGGTTTTGAATTAGAACTTTATAGTAAACACGAATATTATTATATTTATTGGTAATAGAGAACAATGAAAAATTGTTTTCTAATATTTTCTATTTATGTAACATTTTTTTTTTAGGTATTTATATGAATTTTTATACGGTTGGTTAGTTTCGGCATTATCTAGAGCTGATAGTTTTCTAGTTGAACACGAATTGATCAATGAATTACAAAAAAATAAAGGTACAAATAAGAAAAAACCGAAACATAAACGAAAAGTTCGACCTTATAATCGTGATATAATGTTTTATCAAGCATTACAAAATATGTGTGGTGGTTATTATAAAGTATATATATATATATATTTATATATAATTTTTGTAATCATTATTTGAATTGTTGATTAATTGATTATTTTAGGCGTTAATGGGTTTTCGTTTAGATGGTAAAATAACAATGCCACATCCGCAATTTGATAATGAACAAGTTAGATATGAACATCGTTTTGCACCATTTCAAAATTTATTAACACCACCACCAGTACAATATTCGGAATTTAGAGAAATGACATCTATTGAAAAATTACAACAACCAGTTGATAGTATATATTTTTATATAACTGGTTGTAAACATTTCCATCAAGCTAGACAATTATTAGAAAATATCAATCAAGATAATGAGATAACTGAATTATTGAAAATATCTAAAACAAATTTTGTCGTATTGAAATTATTAGCTGGTGGACATAAAAAAGATTCAACAACACCACCAGAATTTGATTTTAGTGCTAATAAATATTTTCCTATTATCAAATTACAATGAATTATTTAATATTTAATTCGACTACAATTGGTGATCGTTAGTAAAGTGAGTATATTTTAAAATCTGGTCATTCTATCCAAATTTAAATATTGTGTTAATTCTACTGGATTTGTTTTATTTATTTCGTGGGATACGACGCGAATTGTCTTAATCAATAACTATATTGTTATTAAAGTTCATATACATTAAGTGAATGAATTTTGAATAGTGAATGTTTATAATCAATGTCCATTCAATTAATGTATAATCGTTATCTAATCAGAGTGAATATCGATTTTCTTCTTTGAATTATTTCTTTTGATTCAATAATTTCTTTGATGTTGTTTTCGTTAGTTTCTTTTTATTAATTTGTCTAGAATTATCAATTGATGTGATTTCATTAATATGTGACAAACGTGTTGTTCTAACAATATTAGGATCAATTTTGTTAATTGGTATTTCACAATGCTTATCATTTAATTTTTGTTGATTATTTTTTCGAATACTTTCGATTTTTTTATGCGCTGGTAAAATGGCCGGCGCCAATAAACGGAATATCATCTAGAAACAAAAAATAAATTAGATAATTGTTTATAATTTTATTTATTTTGAAAATTACCTCAGTCCATTCCGGTATTCCATCTGGTGTAAATGAATATTCCCATAATGGTATACCTAAATGATGTATACACATTCTAAGGTATGTTGTAAAATCATCTGATAAAAAATAGAATTTCATTTCGGAATCGTGCATCCATATTGTTGGTAAATAGCGATGATGTAAATAAACTAATATAACTCGTCCAGTATCGTATAAATTAACTAATTCGAATACTTTACTTTCAACACCCAATTTCAATTCGTAACGTTCCGTATCCATATTAACACCTGGATTCGTTTTAATTTCATAACCGTAAATTTGGACTAAATCATTCAAACTATTTATATGGATTTTTCCTAATAATTTATTATCAGCATCGCTGTCTTGCCAGGAAATATTGTAAGTATAGAGTAGACCGTTGGCTGATGCATAGAATGAACGTAAATCCTCCGGTAATAGAACACCATTTTTTTGTTCCCAAGCACAAATTGTTGAATGAGTAGCAGGCGGTGAACGTTCTAAATTAATTTCACCGATATTTGGTAGTTTTTCTAAATCAAAATAATAGTCAATTAATTCGAAATCAATAGTTTTAAATTACCTAAAATTTTCGGAAGACCAAGTAAAAGATTTTCATAGAAAGAATCTTCAGATACTTTATCAACAATGAACTCCATTTGTTTATTGGTTGCTAGGTAATCCAGTAAATGATTAAACTAATAATGGTAAGAAATTTCACAACAATTTATTAATGGAACATATCAAACGGTATAAAAAAATAACATCATGAACAGAACAATAACGAGAATTTTACATTAAAGTTTTCAAAAATTGTATAAATTGATTACACAATTCGAAACCAACAAAACAGGCAGCATTGGCTGGAAATGCCCGTAATAATACAGGCGTTATACCTCTATATAAAGCAAGTGGTCCGTCGTGCTTCATTAAATCTTTAAAAACATCTGCAATACCATTATATGTACCTTCAGGGGCTATAATTGTAAATAAAATAATTAATAAATTATTTTCATACATATTTAATATTCTAATACCAGTTTGTAGACGACTTTTTAATACGTCAGATGGCATACCAACAGCCCAATTAGCGATACCAGCAGCACCACCAGCAAATATTGTACCGAGTAGAGTTGGTGGTTTAGTACCATCTTCAGTTATAATATCTTTTATTGCGTCATATGTTAGAAAATACATACCAGCAGCTGGGATATCTATAATTCAACAACAACAACAACAAAAATTGATTTTTCTTCATTATGATAAAATGATAAAAGAAGGAAATGAATGTAGGAGTAATATCCTGTTTCAATATCACAAATGACAAAATTTTTAGACTTTATAGTACAACTAACTAACTATTATAAAAGCAATGTTGTTGAGAATTTTTAGTATTTTTGTGATTTGTACAATCAAATTTACAGTAAGTAGATTTTCAATCAATATATCTTTTTTTTAAAAAAGAAAAAACCAATCAAATACAGCAATAAAAATTTTTTTAGTCGGGAGAATTATGGGATAAAACAAGAAATTGTCCATTGACTTGTACATGTCAATTGGAACATTTAACGGAAACAGCAATTTATCGTTTTATGCAAAATAATAAGAAAAACGATATTGTAAATGATTTAAATTCGATCGAATTCAATGATGTTATTTATGATAATATCGAAACTGAATTATTTGAAGAAAAAACAATTGTACGTTCAGCTTTATGTATTTTACAATCCGAAATTGATTTATTAGAATTACTCGATAAATTACCTAAAGATATTGAATCGTTAAGTATAATTCAAGGATATAATAATGGCAGCAAAACAATTAAATTTAGTTATTTGAATAATTTTGAAAAATTATTAAGTCTCGAATTGATCGGTTCAAATTTATTAACAAAATTAACAAATGATCATTTGATATGCGAAATAGATACATCATTACCGAATTTACGTTATTTAAATATTGAAAAAATCATTATAAAAAATTCGAAAAGCCAAATACAAAATTTCGTTAAAGAATTTAAAGATGATGAAATTTTATTTGAATATACGCAAAAATTTGATAAAAATACACATCCATTAACGATTATACAAAAAGGTGTTGATAATGATATTTTACCATACGAAAAATATAAGAAACAATACGATAATGGTAAAATACCATTATTTGTTGGTTTTAAAAATCTATTTCTATTACGTATAACCAATTGCGAATTAAATAATATTAATTGGGCTATGTTCGATGGTTTACATAATTTGGAATATCTAATTTTAGATAAAAATAATATAAAATTCATACCACCATTTGCATTTTATGGTACACCAAATTTAAAAACGTTATCATTAGCACATAATAATTTACTTGATATACAAATAACAGATTTAGCCGGTTTATTAGAATTAGAATATTTAGATTTATCATATAATAATTTTTCACAATTATCGGAATTATCATTACCACCATTTCCAAAATTGAAATTAGCAAATTTTGGTAATAATCCAATAACAATTATCTATTCAAATACATTTGAAGTTATGAATACAACTGATTCATTAATAATTGGTAGTGATGATGTTGATTTATTATTAATGACAAATTCATTTTTAGGTTTAAAATTATTAAAATCATTAACGTTAATTAATTTGAAAATTAATTTATTACAACGCAATCATTTTTCGGGTATGCCAAATTTAGATGAATTAATATTGAGTGGTGATATTAAAAAAATTGAATTCGATACATTTCTCGATGTAAATAAATTAAAACGTTTAATATTGAGTCATTGTAAAATACAAAATCTATCAATGGACACATTTATCGGTTTAGAAAATTTACAAATTTTAGATTTATCGAATAATGAATTGGAATATTTACCACCATCAATTTTCGATCAATTAATCAATATTAAAGAAATTTATTTAAATAATAATAAATTCAAAATATTACCGAGAGATATATTTACAAAAATTCACGTGAAATTAATACGTTTAAATAATAATCCATGGCATTGTTCATGTGATATGAGCGAATGGAAACCGGTAATTATAAATCGTATTAAACAAAAAACAATAAAACAATGCGATTTTACACATGATAAAGGTATTGAATGTGCTAATGATAATCGTTTTACATATAAATATATCTATGATACGAAAATAGCACCAAAATGTTCATCACCGAAACAATATCTAAATTGGAATTTATTTCATGCTATGAGACGATTATTGAAATGTCCTGAATATAAACCGAAATATCGGAAACATCATAAAAAAATTGATGGGAAATTGAATAATCATACAAAAATTGATGAAATTAAAAGAACTAAAATACCAGAAAAACCAAATAAATTTGAATTATTGCATAAGAAATTCAAACAAAACAAAAATCCAGAAAACGATCAAGACAACGATTTGAATGTCTTATATCCTCATGAAAGTTCCATTATTGAAGATAAAACGTTGGACAAATTCGAAAATTATCATAGATTTCATAGGAATGAAATCTAATAATCTAATAATGAATTCTAAAATTCATTGTAAATATTTTATAATTATAAAATAAAATTTTCTCGGTTCAAAATCAAGTGTTTTTTTTTTTTACCTCTCATTAGTGTAGCTAGAGATCCTCGATAAATACTACTTATACCACCTTGTCTATATAATTTTTTAACAGCATCAACAGGACCATCATAGAGTTTTGGACCACCACCATCTTGGATTTGTAATAAACATTTAATACGTTCACCAGGTGCCATAATAGTTGTTGTAAATACACCCGAAAAGGCACCAGCACAAAATAAATTCAAATAGGAAGCTTTAGAATCATCTTTTGGTGAGAAAATCTTTTTACCGACACCAAAACCCATAAAAGATATTGCAAATATGGGAGCAACACCAATTAATGGTGCACCCATTCCTTTATATAAACCTTTAAAGCCTTCTTTGCGAACAGTTTTTCGAAAACAATCCCATGTACCTGTATATTGAGGTGTTTCACCTGGTGCTGTTTTTGGCATTGTTTGTAAACGGACCTATTTGAAATAAAATCAATGATTTTTATTTTATTCAGAATTTAATATTCGATATAGTTACTTTGATTGTATCAAGAGGATGGCCTGATATTACTGTACAAATACCACCAAAGCCACCACAAATGAAATATTCGAGAGGATTCATTTTTTGTTATTCTATTTAATGGCACTTTCTTATTTGAATATTTTCGTAAGAATTTCTAATAGGTTTCGTTTATTGAATGACCAAAGTTCGAAACTAAGTTTATTTAATTCCAAACTTTTCAAAATCTTTATCACAATTGAATTTTCTACGTTTACCTAAAAATTGGGCGATTAATATCACAAAAATATTGCACTTTTTAAAAAAAATTATATCATGAGCAAATTGCTCAATAATTTTGATAATATCGCTTCTAATACATTGGCTACGAGGTTATTTATACTTGATATCACCTAAAAAAGAACATTCAAAATACTATATGAATTAGATCGACAACAATTTCGAGGTTATGTAAGATCCGATTGATGAGATTGGTGGACCTGTAAATATAATACACAGTAGCGTCCGTTACTGTACATAAATATTTGAAATAATGCTAATAATAAATAATAAATTCAATTTAAATTTATAATTTAATTTATAAACTCACTGTTTTCAAAATATAATACTACTGCAATTTCCAAAATTAATTAACGATGGTGACCATCCAACGGCTGGAGTGGATATGACCCTGACATAAAATTTCAAACAAACATACCAAACTAATTTATAAAAATTTACTAAACAAATATATAAAAATTAATAATAAGCTATAATACAGAAAAATTAAGTGAGTAATAACTTAAATGAGTCATTATAATTGTTTATAATAAAACTATTGTGATCCATAATCAGCTTAATTTGAATCTGGATTGAATATTAATACTTTCTATTTTGAGTTGGCAATATAAATATCCCTAGATTTAAATAATTTTTAGTTGTAAATTTCACCACCAATGAACTCGATTCAATTTTTTTTTTC
This sequence comes from Zonitis immaculata, assembly GCA_037414775.1. Taxonomy (NCBI): domain Eukaryota; kingdom Metazoa; phylum Arthropoda; class Insecta; order Coleoptera; family Meloidae; genus Zonitis; species Zonitis immaculata. The sequence continues at coordinate 3,376 of JAZBGX010002656.1, read as the reverse complement.
TATTAGCTACTTTTTAGTGAAATTAATTAAACTATTCTGACTCACTTTTAACATACAATAGCATAAATTCATAATATATTTTATTAATTTCGTATAATCGATTTATTATTTAAATATTCGTTAATTATCCAATATAATTATTAAATGATTCTAGTGCCATCTAGTTGTTGTAGATTAGACGAATAGAGTTTAATATAAAGCGCACGCGTCGTGATTTTAGGAATGAGCGGGAATATGAAAATTTCGGGCAATGTTGTAGCAATACATAGTGTAATGATAATGATAAATTCTCTAGTTTGTTGTGCTGTATTCCAAGTAAATTTTCCAATAATATTGAATCCAATAACCAGATCACGATGTATAATAGAATCTTTTTGGCTAATAAGTTTACGTGATGTCAACACATGATAAACCAATATTTTCATACAAAAATGTTTAATTTTATTAAGTTACTTTCTTTTAAACTAACACACTAACATTTAGCAGAGTCTCTTAAATGCTGTATTCACTTCTTTATGAAATTTGGAACAAATTTTGTAAAATTTATCTTCAAATGTTTTGAGGCGTCTATTACTTCTTTACATATATACTAACAACAACGTTTCTTGTGCCTTTAGTCACTGATAACTGATAATATTCCTATCGAACTTTTAATTGAAATAGTAGTATTATTATTACTAATAATCTAATAATTTATTAGATTCAAAATATGTTCAAAACTCATACACGTAACTATAAGAGTGCCCGAAAAAGATGGGTATAGTTGACGCATGCGCAATAAAAAAAAATTCACCAATGAAAAAGTCTATTTGGAATGGTTGAAATAAAATTTTAAAAATTGTCTAAAAATTTATTAAATAAATAACAATCGATATGGAAACTTAACAAGTAGAAAATTACAAAATACATTTTGAACGATTTAATCGTTTTCAATTTTCAATTAGTTATAAACTAATCAAATATATATTATTTATTATATACTGTTAATAGAGGTGGTGTTGTAATTTCTTTTTTTTTCCGTAATTTCTCCCTTTTTTTCTTAATAATATAATAGGCAATTATAATTAAAATAATAGCAACAATAACGGCTATTGGTATTAAAATTTTCATTAAACGTGATTTATGGGCTATTGTTTCAATTTTTTCTTTACACAACTGATATGTTTTCATATCCTCATAAGGAACTTGATCGAAACATTCTATAAAAAAATATATATTAATAGAGATAATTACAACAATTGTGTAATATCTTGATAATGATAAGATTAAGATAGGATTTATATACATAAAAAATAGATGTATAGAATCTTTCTAAATTGTTTTCAATATATTATTACCTGTTTCTTTTATTTGACATTCGAATGGTATAAATTTAACTTTTCTCTCATTTAACCATCGATTAATTGTCCAACAATCGCACAATTTATCATAATCAATTGTTACATTAGTTGTATCTAATATACGTAAATCGCATAAACCAGCAAAATGTTTAGTCGATAAATACGATATACGATTACCAGATATATTATATTTTTTTAAATATGGCATTATATCTAATATTGGTAATTCATTTGTATCATCAATCATAATATAACTAATATCAAATTGTACTAATGGACTAGTTATTGGTTTAGCACGTTCAACAACATCAATTATATTCATATTCCAATTTTGTCCCAAATATAGCGAACTTAATTTTGGTAAATGAAATATAACAACAGGTAAATCCGATAATGCATTTATAGATAAATCGAGTGTTGTTATATCAGTAGTCAATTCGAATACATCTTCATCTAATGTATATAGTAAATTATCTTGTAAGTACAACATACTTAAATCTGTATAACGACTTAAGTCGTCTTTACGAATTTTACGAATACGATTAAAACTCAAATCGAGAATCTGTAATCAGAAGAAAAAATAATACACAAAAAAAAACAATTAGTCAGGTTGTTTAAATTAGTTTTGTTAGAGTATAAGTTTGTTTTATTCAAAAGAAAATTTTATCGATAATCATTTATTGTTTGTTATTTTATTATTTATTTTCTAGTATGGAATATTCCAGATTTATTCAACGTCCTGGTGATTTTTATCATCCAAATTGATGACAATTTATAGTTAATTATTAATTAAACTTCTACTGTAGTTGTGTCGGATTCTTTGCAAATAAATTTATAACAGAAATTCAACTCTATAGATAATTTCGATGTAGTAATTAAATATTAAATCGAATCCTATAATTTCTTATTGTTCCGATAATTAATTAGTTTATTATATTTAATTTAGATAAATAATATATGGATTGAAATTATACCGATGAGTCAATTTAAAACGAACTAGGAAATTTCGTTCAAAGGTTATCAATATTATGGGTCAATATTGATTAGCGTTTAATTATTATTTTAAAACAATATTAGATTTTAATTAAATGAGAAATTAAAGAAAAAAATGCTTGATTTACCTCAACATCATTGGCGACACATTTCGGAAAATCTCTAAATTTACGATCAAAACAATCAGCAGCTTTCATACCTTTAATTCTTGTATGAACACATCTTGGTTCATTTTTACAATTATCACCATTGATAAAATTAATATAAATATTAAACAATAACAAGAACCAATAATAATCCATTGTTGTTATTTAATCAATACTGAAATATTTATTAAATAAATTATTAAAATATTTTTTATTATAGTGCTCTATATAATGGAGTTCTTATGTACTTTGAAAAAAGCAATTTTTTTTCTTTTTCTTTATTTTTAAAAAAATTATAATTTATATGAATCATAAGTCTACAAATGATTGTCACGTACCCTAAAATCATTTAGCTTAATTAAGACCAATTTCGATCAATTGTTGATAACGGACTAAACGAAAATTGATTTCGAACTATATATTCTTACATATTTTTGAGAATAATCTCAATTTAATATCAACTAAAATATCGTTATTAATTACTTATTGTTCTTAATATTAATAGAAATACCATCATTATCAATAAAAAAAATGCAAAATATTGATAAAATAACTTACCATTTTCAATAGAAATAATTTATTATTCTATACATATACAGTCAAATAATATTAATAATAATAAATATATATATTTAATGTTGTGATCTTTTATATAGCTACCGTTCAAATATTACAAAAGCTTTAATATCACAAATGAACTTAACTAGCTGAATTGCATAATTAAGGCATGTATGATCAAGTCACTGCCAAAGACAGTTGTGTTTCGTTTGATAACGTTCTACTGTACTTAAAATCATATCAAATAATTTTTTTGAAGAAAAGAGATAAAGTATTGTCTAGATAATAAATAAACAACAAATTATTTTATTTTATATTTATAAATAAACTATATATATA
>JAZBGX010002654.1:817-12031 GCA_037414775.1 Zonitis immaculata | reverse complement strand
TATATATATGTATAAAATATAGAGAAAGATGGTTGGTTGGTGGGTTGGTTGGTTGGTAGTACGAATTTCTAATCAGAGTAATGGGCCGTTGTTGGTGGCCCTAAACAATTTGAAAAGATTGTTGTTCAATTTAGAAAAAAGTTTATTTTGACCGAAATAAATTGGATTAACCATCAACTTCTTGTTTATGATTTTTTTTCTCTTTTAGCTCGTCAATGGTCAGTCGATTGGTTTGATTGATTCTGAAAACAGAAAAATCAAATTCATATAATTATTATTAAAGTTTTGATTTTCTACATGTCGCTTCTTATTATTATTTTATACAATTGTTAGTCTTCTCACTTTGTTGTTGTTGTTTTCATTAAAACTAACAATGTAAATATGTTGGTTTTTTTTTTTAATAAAATGGTAAAGGAGAAACTAGATTTAACGAATTCAACTGGTAATACCCAATTTTCGTAAACAAGCATTTTTAAAGAGCACAAAGTGAAGTCTTATATTATTATTGTAACATGGGACCTCTCGTTTCTATTGTGAACTTCAACAGAATATATGATACACGATATATACAGGCTGTCTATTGAATATTGATATTATTGTTATATTCTGAGACGAAAAGCTCTTCGCAATTTTGGCACCTGATGCATGGATTATTACGTCCCGGAATTTTATTCTTAAATTGTAATTCGCATAGCATTACTAGTGATCTGTGATAAAATTTTGTTACTAATTTTTTCCCCATCATGGTTCGTTTTTTATTCAAATAACTCTAAATACTCTGACTTATTTAGGTTTGATTTTGAAATTGGGTCCACACAAAAAAAAAGGTTTACGAGAGGAAGTCCTCGGACTACATAAGTTTATAAGAACCGTTTCTCTTTACAATAATGTTCGTTATTCCCTAAACACCCTGTATAATATTGTATATGAAAGAAGTATGTTTTAAGGTATCCTAAAATAGGATATTCGCAATTTGCTTGAGAAAAATATCAAAACACGATCATAACTGCACCTAGTCTGTATGAATGTGTGTTGGGAATGTACCTAATAGAAAGAATCTAGTTATATACGTATACAGGATGTTCGTTTTTCGAGCTTAATCATGGGGATCTCTCTTATTATAAGAGATACGAGTCCGGTTAAATTGGGGCAATGTTGCGCATTTATACACCGATCAATAATCTGGAAGAAAATTCCACTTATCATTTCTAGTTTTTCAGTTTCTAGTTGGAACATTCTGCAGGCACTTTTTTCCAAGGAATCTGAGTATGCTATCACATTTTGCATAGCACTCTTGATATGAAAGTTACAGCACCTAACTTTGGTTTGCCTTGTCTGAAATTTCAGTTATTTTGCCTTAACTGAAATACTAGAAATGATAAGTGAAATTTTCTTTCAGATTATTGATCAGTGTAAGAATGCGCAACTTTGCTCCAATTTCACCGAACTCGTATCTCTTATAATAAGCGAGATCTCCATGGTTAAGCTCGAAAAACGGACATCCTGTATGTACATATATCTTTAAACGGATACACAAATACATAAGCATACATTGCTCGTCTTAGGAAAAGTATATTGATTTTCTAAAATAAATATCATATTTCGCATTTGATAATTGAAAATTTATACCTATATATTACAGAAAAAAATTATATATTCTAGATATGGACCAAAAAAAAAATAAAATAAAAATAAATAATAGATGCCAGCCAAATTTACTCAAATTTAGCTATATGGAAAAATGTTGAAGTTCCTGTTGTTGTTGTTGTTGTTGTTGTTGTTGTTGTTGTTTGTTGAAGAGTAACAGAAACTTTTCCAATATAAAATAATTTATGAAGATTCCAAATTTCTAGTAAACATTTAAATTAATGTTATGCAATTCCATCAACAAATGATATATCCAGCAAAAATATTGAAACAGGTGGTAAGCAAAAATGAAACTTGACAACTTAATAATAATTTGTCACAAAATTACACTTACAACTACAAATTTTTAATTGCAAATGTAACAATTTGTATAAAAAATATTACTTTTTCATATCTATTTAAGATAATTAAAGCCGAAAATGAATGATGGTGATGAATCACGATTACGTTCTCTCTTAGTCGAGTGAGTCTCTAAAATTAATAAAAATCGCGGCCACGCTTCACATTTTTTCAAAATTGATTTCTTTGTAAACTCTCTACACACGTGTTTATTTTTGTTGTTGTTGTTGTTGTTGTTGCTTTTTCAGTTTGGCTCAAATTCAACGCCCCCATATACACTTTGGCCGTTTGAACAAGTTCGTTTCGTATATTATTCGAGAGGTTTGTGACTCGCGTTTTTTTCCATAATTTCTGTTTGCCAGGCATCGAAATATTCTATAACCGAATATTGATTCGGATTGAATTTTTGACATTCAATATCGTCCACAGTACTGTCCAATATTATTAATTTTCCAAGTAAACAATCAGTCTTTTTCCTGCAACCTCTTCAATTTTCCGATAAATTAGGCAAAAACCAGCAATTTTCATCAATACATAATTTTCTCAATATCGAATCGATAAGTCGATTTTTATTAGATCATTTTTATATTGCAAGTTTTAGTTGTTGTTTTGTTTTTGTTTTTTTGTCTTCTACTTTTGTTATGCATCTTGTGGCTTTTATGAGGAAATTGGTGTTGATAACTGACTTTCTTCTTTATTCTTGTATACGAACTTTATCGTTTCGAATGCAATAAGTTAATTTTCCTAGCGACTTACTTTATGTTTTAGTTTCCTTTGTATGATGAAAGGAGGCAATATCATTCCTATATATGGAGAGATGAACAAAAGGCATCTAAGTTGAAACCGATTTCTAATTACTGCGCTTGCCGGTTGGCGTTGCGATGCTCGCTTGTCTTCCTTTGAACCAGATAATTACCCACAACACCCTCAGGCTTTCACTTCTTATATCTATATTATAGAAATATATATTTGTATAGTCTACAGTTTACAGGTTATATTATAAAAGTATAACTAGATCGGGATAGAGGCTAGCCATCGTATTTCGACTTTGCTCTCTACCGTTACATAGATATGTTTAACTTGGTAGAGCATCAACGTAAATACAGCATCCTACATTAGCTGATTTCAACGCTCACTTCATTATCAACTTTTTCTTTAAAAAATGTTGCAAAAACAGGTAATATAGACCTTTTATTAGGATCCCGAAAGCTTTAGAGTGATGTCGTTGTTTTTGACTTTTACTCCAACATCATCTTAATTAACAATAAAAAAATAGAAACAAAAATCCTTTTTAAGACAGAATTTTTTTCATACACAAAGAAATTCACTTTTATTGAGCCTTAAACTGTGTTTGTTCGTTTTTTGTTTTTTTTTTGATGACATAGTATAGTGAAACGAGAGTAGACTATAACATCTTATTGTTGGAAGGAATGAGGTGGAAATGTTGTGCGGGAGGAGCTAAACAGAAATGAAACAACGGTATTGTTTGAGTATAATGTCGGAGTGTTTCCGGGGTTGGAGTGCTGTTTCCGGTTACAAGGATCAATTGCAGGATCAGTTTGTTTACTTTACCATTACTGGATGCAATCTAGACTGACATATAGGCAGGAATATCTTTTTAACGAAAAATGACAAGCAGAACAACAAAGGAACAATGGATGAAACGCGCTACCCTTAAAAAAATAAATAAATAAAATCAATCATTCGATTTTTGTAAATAAACAATTATATAGATAAAATTAAGTTTAATAGTGGCAATGTAAAACTGGCCATAATCTTCTACTAGTGACAATTTAGATGGCAATATCCGGTTAAGTTAGCTATTTAATCAGCCTTCTGTGGAGTATTGATCGGTCTCGCATTTCATTACGTTGCCCACTTCACCTATTGTGCCTTCGTATTCACCCTTTTCTTCTTCAATACTAACAAATGTTTGGGTTTCTTATGAAGTGAAAATTCAACAAAATTATCGTTAAGGAATTCTTTTTTTTTTGAGACAAAGAGTCGAAGACCGCAAACATTTCAATATAGTTCGTTTCCCAAAAACGATGTTTCATACAATTTTACCAGAGATTTTGATAGAAAACTCGAAAGTGGTATTATCTTGATGGACTAGAGGGACTTGAATATATCGTACTTTTTATTCCAGAAATAATAATACAGGTATAGAATTGTCTGGAAAGTTTTATTTTATATTGTTACGAACAATTTTTCCAAGACACTCTCAGTCGGCCATAAAATTTAGTGACTTTGGGAGTAATTAACCACCAACTGGAGTCTAGTTGCAATGAATAACAGAACTTATTTCCATTTGAAATTTTCAATAAGATTGGGTGAATTCGACAAACGAAATTTCTAGTCGTACCTTATTGAATATTTTGATACAAAGTAATTATATGTAATAAGATTTTATATAGAAGTTTGATTGTATTTATATAAGATATAATCAATTCAATTTAGCAAAGATTCATCCAATATAACAAATTGAATATTATTGAACGACGATTGGAACGTGAGTTTTGTCGTCTTATCCGATTGTTCGGAAAGTTTGCGTCACAAAAATCGTTATCATCCGTAAAACATTATGTGGGAGCTTTTATTTTATTTATTTTTTTATTATCAACGAGAAAAAAAAACACCAAATAAATCCAGTGGTCCCTACCAAGATATTCCAACTATTCAATAATAGTGAGAGTGTGGATCTATATACCTTGAGCGTTCCCGATTTTGCTGATTATACGGTTAGTTAGATACAATATGAATTTGTCGAAATTCTAAATCTAACACGTATAAATATGAAAAATAACTCGCATAGATATAATAATGATAGGAGAAAATTTTCGATTGATAATTTATGATTTAATATTAGACGTTATACGCTTTCTAGAGCAACACCCACGATCTTTGTATATATTGATAGAATGTCTGTTTTTAGATAAATTTGGTAGGATATGAAATTTGCCGTTTTATGCTTATATGAAATTTTCCATAATTGGTTGAGCCTTGTTAGGGTGGAGAAAAAAAAAAACAGACGGTAGGTATATATAGCAAAGTAAAAGGCGATGATGTTTGATAGTATAGAGGGTGAGTGGGCACGATCCATCATAGGTTGGTTATCGTTCGTCGCTGTATAACAGCGATGAACCGTACCCGCTGCCACAACATCAATCACGGTTTTCCACTACACCCGGTCCCATTCTTCCACTATATACACACACAAAACATTACCAAAGAAAACCAAAACAATTTTTCACACAGGGAATCTTTTAATAGCAAATAATCACCAATAAAACAATTGAACAAAAAGCTATACTACTCTATTCTACTTCTAGTATGTATTATAAAAAAAAAAACAAACAAAACGACAAAGTCGATTCATTGACTTAATTACTTACTTAAACAAAAGAAATTCAATAGTAAAGTTAATTCTTATAAGAAATCGTCTTAACATTTCCATTTTGTCAATTTGAATAAGCATTCGATAGCGTTCTCCCTACTAGTCGAGCATCCAATTTGCAATCGAATCAAATACATTTTACAAACATCTAGTAATTTCCACTTCAATTTCATTATGGTTTTAGGTAAACTGAAGTTTAAAACATAAGTAAAGCTATATAAGATAGAGAGAGAGAGAAGAAACCTGAGCCAAATTACAGTAACCAGAGACACTCTTTTGTAATTCATAGGATTTCTTTGGTTTATTTGTCATTCATCTCTCCACATTTCCTTTATCTCACCTATCCTATACTAACATTGTATATATTTTATTCACTTCCACAATACTGCACAGCGTTTAATCTCTCTCTGCTCCATTTGTCTCAATCTCAGAAACAATGTATTATTTAGAGATGTTCCATGCTGTTTGGAATTCCACGTTTACTTTTGTTTTGTTTAGTGTTAAACGTTGCCGGAATTCTACCGGGAAATATCACCAAACTGATGTACCGGGCAAACTTAAAAAAGGAACAATTTTCCAAGTATTTTAAATAAAGAACCGTATCAAAGAAAGTAGCGCAATCAATAAATTCCTTGGTTAAAATTTGGAAAATTATAATTCAATATAGAAAAAAAAAGTATAATTATTATTGTTCCAAATGAAAATTGCCCAGCACGTTCAATGGGCAAATAAACGTCATCTATACCATTATAAAAATTAATTCATCATCACATACTACAAAATGAAATACGGACATATACATTTTCTTGTTTATATTGAAAATTGCTATAAAGTCAAAAGAAAATATTTATTTTTCGAATAAAAATATTTTCTAGCGAGAGAATCTAGGGCAAAACTGCTGAACAAAACACGGACATATACACTCGCATAGGGTGTATCTTCCAACTAATCACTTTTTACTTGAAAACATTATTCCGTTTTATACTGAATTTATTATGTTTTTATTAATTAGAAATTCGGTAACTGGTGGAAATTGTTTTTTTTTTCTTTTTTACAAAAAAAAATATATCTACTTTTCTTCATTAATTCCTAAATAAATTATGAAATTCGTGGAATTACAAAATTTATTTTTTATTACGTGAAAAGAACGTTTATTTTTCAAAAGTACACGCCTTTCTTAAAAGCGTCTGTCGCTATTACATTTATTAAAATTATTAAAGAATTTTAAAGAAATTTCTAAAGTAAAATCACAATTCAATTGTTATAATTTAATTGAATTAATTTTTTACTCTTAAAAATACAGAAAATTATGAGTTAAAACAACCACTTAAAAAAAAAAAATAATAGAGCTCAACTGAAAAACGGCATTATACAGACTGGACCACCTCAGACTTTTCTGGTCTGTAATTCTGGCCCTAGTGGAGGAAACGGAAAATGCGCTTACAGATGCCAAGTGAAGAACATTATGGCCTCAAAACGGTTTCTTTAGGTTAACGGAAAATGTGGAAAATTAATTATAATTTCCCATAATTATGTATCTCATACTTAATAATATTTTCCACATTTCCCGAAAAGTTGAAAAAACAACTGTTTAGATCACGAGGGCGTTTTTTTTTACCAGAGATACAAACCACAAAAGTCTAAGGCACGGTCCATAGACAGGTCTTGATACTAGTAGTAGTGGGGGTAAACTCTTATGTTGTAAAAATTTAGTTACTAAAATTGCCACAAGAAGCGTCATATTCGAGGAGGACAACTGTGTGGGAAAGAGACAACAACAAAACGTTGTTGTTGTTGTTGTTGTATTTTTTATCGCACATTTGATGTTTCTCTTGCACAGCTGTCCTCCTCGATTATGGCACTATTATGGTTGTATCTGTGGTCAAATATATTCCATTTAAAAAAAAACATAACCTTGGTTCATTACACTTTTTGAGACAGCCTGTATACAATGCGTATATTTTTAGGATGTGCAGTATAATTACGCCTGCTGAATGGCGAGAGCTACATTTCAATATATTAAATAGCAAAGAAGTTATGGACCGAATGCAGATGACTGGGACACCCGGTATGTATAAAAAATTTTCTTATTGTTAGTTTTGTGTTTTTCATTGTGTGGAGCTTTTGAAAAATTGACCATGTGCTCTATTGAAAGGAAACAGAACGATTCAATTTTGTTAATTGCATTCATGGCATGCATTTATTTCAATTTCTCTCCAATATTATCACGTCTGTTTTAATTTATTAAAACTAAATATGTATATTGATTTGGTATAATATTTGTAGTTTTAATTGGTTGTGAACTTTATAGAAATTGTTACCAACAAAATAAAATTAAACTCATGTATGATATAAATTGGGGGAAAAGTAAATTGACAAATTCTTGGGGACTTAATTTCGTACATTATTACATTCATCTTTATATTTATTGTATATACATATATCTAATAAATTTGAACGTTTATTCTTTGTTTCTCTATTTATCTTTTATTCTATTTGTTCTGTACAATATATATATGTTTTAGAAAAATATCGATTTATTATGTACAATGGAGAGAAAATTTAATTTTGGCCCAACTAGTTCCGTTTCGTTGTTATTTCTTGAAATTCGATCCATGTCTATTTCTAAAATTTGTTTGCCAGCTCAAGTACAAATCAAGCTAATTTATATAACAATCCATTATTTGATTTTCTTCAAGTCTCATTTACTAATTAGCTCTTTTCAAAACAACACTCGATTTACTCTTAAATCGTAATTATTCTGTTCTCCTCTGTACTTGTATTATTATTGAAAATTAAACGAAGAAATATGTGTACTACTGTGTCACCCAACGATCGGTAAAGGTGGAATTGGTTCAAAATTCAGTCCGAGATTTGACGTGGACATATTACCATGTCAAACTGAATAGAAGCTTCAATTCCAAATTTAAACTGAACTCCTGTTCTTGTTAGGAAAAAAAAGAAAGAAATAAAACCACAACCGCCAACATTATCGTTAGTTTTCTTCTTAAAATTGAATAAAAAATGATCGACGATGATGGAAACTTTATACAGGATGGTCCACCAGAGGCTTTCCTGATCTTGTAACTCTGTCTCTAGTGGATGCAAAAAAAACGGACTTGATAATCTATAGTGTGATGCTTAGAGAACATTTTGACGTTGAAACTTCAGGTCTTCGAGTGCATTTTTTTTTGCCTCCACTAGAACCAGAGTTCCTATAAGACCAGAAAAGCCCCTGGCGCGCCAGCCTGTATAGACGTTGAGAATATTAATGGAAAAAGGCATGTTTGATATTAGTTTAATAAATTAGTTAAATAAATATGTAAATAAATAAAATAGGTTGTTATCTTTGCAATTTTTATTTAAACGGTCCCGTCGTTATTGTATTAATTGAGTACATTGTTAAAATTCCTGGATAATTCGATCTCTTGTAATATTGATTTCTTTTTTTTTTTTTTTTGGTGCAATTCTAGCTCATCTATTTTTATGAAGAATATAGAATTCTTTAGAATTTTCCATCAGAAACACTGTAACCGATCAGAAGTTATAACGTTCTAAATTTGCTTGGAAATATTTTGAATATTTCTCTGGAATGGAAATATATTTTTGCCAATTTTATAGATTTTCTATAACTTATAGTTCACATAACACTGGATTACTGGCATATTTATACAGTAAAACCTCTCTTAGACGAACATCCACGAGGAAACGAAAACATCCTGCCATGGGAGGTGGCCGATCAAGAAAAGTAAATTTCTTGACAAAATAATAGGGGATAAAATTAGTACGGTATCAGCATCCGTTCAATAGAGCTTGTGCTTTATAGAATTTGAGTATAAGAAGTCCTTTAACCGGGTTGTTAGTTAACGGAGGTTCCACTGTAGTTTTTTATAGTAAAATTTTTTAAAGAATAGAAGGAACACTTCTAGTGCAGGAGAATATCAATTTTATTAATGAATGCACGCTGTGAGCAGTCAGAATTTTCTCTCATAGGAAGCAACTTTAATTATCTCAATGTATCGACTCTATAATATTAAATCCCTGTGTATATATTATGCATATTCCATCACATTGTGTCATCGATAAGCATACGTGTTTGAGCTGATTATTATATGAAAGCTTTAGCAATTAATTCAGCATTATGTAATACATATGTATAGTTGAATTCGGAAATACCTTGTTTATTAACTATATTAATACAATATTGTAAGTTTGTTGTACCTATATATTTCTGAATATAGCTTCGTCTAAATTATTCTCTCTCTCTCTCTCTCTCTGTCTCTATTTCTATATCTCCGTTGTTGTGTTGAAGACGTTGACGTTGTCACTTGTCAGCTACGTGTATTCTCAAGCAATAACATCCCTGAATGTGTGTTAATTACCCAAGAATACACGTGACCAACCAAGTTACCACAAATATAATATAATTCCATAATTTCTGATGTTGATTCGATTCCATCCGTTGAGTCTTGATTCAAACACATATTCACCTTATACTATAAGAAAACTTATAGATTAATTAGTACGAACCTTTGACTATATGTTGGAAGTTGTAGAGACTTCAAACATCTTGACTAACTCACCTCAATTATTGTTGCTGTTATTGCTTCGCTCATTGATCGTATTAAATTTTGAATTATTACGAGATTTTCGACAAATAATCAAAAATCAATAATAATCTAAAGAATCGTCCTTATTTTTTCAACGTTATAATCATGTGTTCAACAATATTTTTTGCAAGATTGCTATATATACGGCAATACTTGCAGCTTTCAACCGGAAATTGATCCTGCCTCCTGTATTTTTTTTTCTATTTTCTATATTTATTTATTTCATTCAAAATACAAAATCGGCTTATCTGCAATCGAACATTATTATTATTATTACTCTTGATCTTGTTTGATATTTTTCAGACTCAAATATGTGTATTATTGGATTTTACAACGATACTCACTATTAGAATATTATAGAGATAGAAGTTCTATTAATTGAATTGGAAATTATAGGTGGGCTTATATTACCTGGATCGCTCAATAGCAATCTAGTCAAGTACAATTTGTTTGGATTTCTTTATTTATTTATTAATATATTTATTTATTTATCTCTATATATTGCTATATTAGGAGCGAAGGTATCAATATGACTTATAAACTCTAGTTTGGATGGTGTTTTCTTGACTTTGATATCTCCACTCGTGAAATTTGTTGAAAAATAGAGTGGAAATTCACATTGATCTCAAATATGAATATTGTTCGATTTTTTTTTAATTGAAATTTATTTATGAATGAAATATTAAAAAAAAAACTATATTAAGAATAATATGTCAATAAACTATTGATATAATCGCGATAGAAATAATAATATTATTGTTAGTTCAAGTATCTGAAGTTATATTTTAATTGGGTTATAAACAATGAATAATAGTTGTTGTCCATTTATAAAATGAATCCATTTAGATTGTGATCTCAAATAATGGATAATGTGAATGACCATGCAATTCACAAGCTTTACTCTAATTAGTTTATATGGAATTTTCCCTTTTCATTATATAATTATCCAAATAACTCATATAATCGATCAGGGTTCTTGTCATTTCGAGACAAGCTACGAGGACATTTCTATTGTGGTCACAATTCCGAACTGCTATCATTCGAATACGAGCAATCGATGAATCAACAGGAAAATTGCGAAAAATACTGTCGCTTGAAAAAAATGTTTACCAAAGGCACTGTGTCCTTCCATATTCTACAGTTGCGCGCTGATGGAGGGAGCTTAAGTTGAGCAGAACGTCCACAGCAAACAAGCATCTTAAAAGACGACAATATACGCCC
>JAZBGX010002653.1:0-12031 GCA_037414775.1 Zonitis immaculata | reverse complement strand
AGATAATCGCACTTGTATATAACACAATTATTTCAATTAAAATATAGCTACCTGTTGTGTTGATTGATTGATTGATTGAAGGTGGAAATCAATCGACAAAAAAAAATTATATAAATTACAAGATCGCCTATATAACAACTGACTGCACTTTTACAATTGTAATCATATTTGTAATAACAACAACAACAACATCGAAACATAAGTGTTTATATCATGAACAATAAATACATTTGAAAAATAAATTTGAGCAAACATTTCACTGGAAATTATATTATAATAAAAATTCCTGCAAAACAAACAAAAGACGTATGTATGTACTTCGCGAACAGGAGTTTTCCAGAGAATTTGTTAATTTCATTAAACAATAATAATAAATTTGTATATAGGTACCTAATTATTGTTTTGTTTTGGATAAGACTCTTGAACATTTTGTTTAATTACACTTATCAGAAAAAAATCGCTTGTCCTATAATAATAATAATAATAATAATAATTGACGATTACTCTCTGATACGGTATTATGTAAACAAAAGTTGATTTATACTCTATTGTATTAATCTGTAGATTAACAAAAGATTTTCTATTAGAGTCAAATAATAGTGGAAAATTTCACCATTTTATATACGATTTATTTACAAATAATAACATGAGAGCTTTCCAAACAAAACTGTACGTTGTCGTTGCTTATTGTTTTTTCCACTTTCAATTAGTTGTAAAAATTATAAATAAGTATAGTTGGAATAACAATCCAAGTTCGGATGCGATTCCAGGATCGATCTGTCTTTGTATCACATAGAAATTCTCCAGACGACTCCTACTCTTGTACAAGAAAAATTATATTGAATGAATTATTATTCAACGATTCATTGTTATCAAAAAAAAATGTCATAAATTCCAAGTAATCTCTTTATAATCCGCAATTTAAGTTAATTATCAGCGATAAGACCCACGACAGCACTTTGATAACGTATTTTTTGATATAATCAACAATTTTTATTTATATAAAATATAATAATCGAATTTGCGGTATGATTAAAAAAGTCGAAATTCTAATACTCGTTATGCCATTTTTAAATGAATTTCGATGTATCTATTCCAATATTTCATAATACAGGATGTCCCGAATTTAGAGCACAACATTTTGTTTGTATATATATATAGATAGAATTGTATATAATCTTATATCGCTTTCAGTTCTCTGAGCTCTGAACCGAACAAGAAGAATTGGTCCGAACAATTTTAGTTAATCAACAACACTATATATATATATATCGCAATGTTGCTGCCTAATTTCTGGACAGCCTTCGTACACGTAGATATTTGTTTCCGGCTCCTATATATATCTTGATAGGTACGATTCTATAATCTTGGCAATCACAAAATCCAAACTATAGAACTATATATGTACGCAGTCGTATTTTGTGTGGACATCACAATTTTCGTTATGATTTGTTATTAGAATTATTGTTCAATGAACCACCCTACATTTTTGATTAATGTAGGTAAATTCCTGGTCATGGTGGCATCATATTATTATTATTATTATGATTATTGGTGTTGTTATTATTACCATGTACTCTCATATGTCGATTTAGATTGCCGCTTTGGCTAAATCTCAATAAACATAATTTGCATTCGTACGGCTTTTCGCCGCTATGTATACGTAAATGTTTTGTCAATGTACTACTGTCGGAGAAAGCTTTTTTACATAAACGACAACGATAAGGCCGTTCGCCGGAATGGGTGCGCATGTGCGTTGTTACCGATGAGCTTTGTGAGAAACGCCTATCGCAAACAGGACAACGGAATGGCTTTTCACCGGAATGGGTACGGACATGTGCTGTTAAATTTGCTGCTTGTGAAAATGATTTATTACAATCAATACAACGATATGGCTTTTCACCGGAATGTGTCCGTAAATGGGTTTTCAATGTACTAGGACGAGCATAACTTTTACCTATGAATAAAAAAAAACAAACATTTTTATATACAGGTCATATATACATATATAGATGATGAAATCATTGAAATTGAAGAGAAACAAAAGAAATTACCACAAATCCGACAGACATTCGGCTTTTGAGTGTCATCTTCAACACAACTGATATTGTGGCGGCGTCGCGGCGATGCAAATGCCATCGGTACCGATTTATACGATGTCAAAACTGGATTGTCTTGTGGCGAACGGAAATCAGCCGTAAACGAATACGTTGCACCACCATAAGATGGACTTAATAGAGCTTGCGTTTGATAAGGACTAGGCGATGTTACTTGTGGTGTTGTATTCCATTGAACCTAAACTTTCAATCATTCAATTATATAAATAAAAATTATTCGTTTTGTTGTTGTTGTTGTTGTTGTTGTTGTTGTATCTCAGTTTATTTATCTACCTGCGGATAAGAGATTTCCGTTGTTGGATAATTACTAGTTGGATGATAGCCGTGCATCGTCATATTCATTGATACATTAACCGACATACTAGGAAACATTGGTGTTTGTTGTGGAAATGGTGTTTGATCACATAAATTATTTGTATAACAGCCAGTCGGTGATAATAAAACTTGCGAATGATATAAATTATGTTGATTATCATATTTATCTATTGATGGAGTTGTTGTTGTTATTGCTGATGATGATGATGATGATGTCGGTATTATTGTTTGACCAGGATGGACGACAGCATGTTTTAATGATAATAAAACATCAGCCATATCCGATGTTGGTTGTTTATTATTATTATCACGAAACATATATTGTGGTTGTTGATTTTGTATTGTTGATTCTGTTCTAGAGGAATATATATGGCAATTATTTTAATATCTCCAAAAATGCGCATCAGCAGAGCCGGATCTATAGTCGCAACGGGCCATCAGATCTGACTCATCTGTTGTATCAAAGTAAATGTAATAATCTTTTATTTAGAGGGTTTTTGTTTTATATCAGAACCGGATCTATAGCAACTACGGGCCAAAATTTTACATATAAGTATATAACCATCGAGAAACAAGTGCATTATTTCAAGGTAAAATCTTAGAAAAACAAAAAGGAAATCTCAAGAAAATTTAACAACTATAAATATAAAAATGAAACAACCGAAAAACATCACTGAAACTCCCATTTGTTTTCCAATTTCAAAGAGTCATCATCAAATCAAAGTCGGTATCGACTATAGAAATTGTTTCACACAATTGTTTTTGTTGTTGTTTTTTTTTATTGGTTGGAGATAAAAACAAACGTATAAGTATATATAGGTATAGACACCTAATTATATATACACACAGAAATAAATCGTATACACGACAATTACAAGACTCACTTGTAATTATTGCTGGGATTACTGCATGGTGAGAATGGAAATAAGCTTGGCAATGGTTCCAAATCTAATGGTAATGTGAATGATCCCATATCTTCACTCCAACACGATGATAAATCGTCTGCAGTTGTTGTTGTTGCTGTTGTTGTTGCTGCTGCGTGTGTTGTTGTTGTTGTTGTTGTTGTTGATGCTATTATTTGTATTGAATTATTATTATGGCAAGTAGGTAATTGTTGTAAATTTGTTATTGTTGTTGGACTCGATGATGAACTCCAATTACATTCAAGTTGTAAACCAAACTGGGGATTGTTGGGAATATAACTGGCATCCATATTGATGTTGTTGTTTTTTGTTTTTTTTTTGCTGTATAGGGAGCTGAGGGGATGAAATTATGGACCACAAATCACAGGTTGTACTTGCGCACCTGTTTCAAAACAGAATCCATATATATATAAATATAGAAATCTTATATTTTATTTCTATATATGTATATATTGTGTAATTATATTCGTAATTATATCAAAACAACAATCAATTGTAATCAGCACAAATAATTATTGATTTGTTATTAATTAATTAGAATTATTACAATTAGAATTAGAAAATTGCTAGAATAATCTCTCTGTATGGTTATGTTTTTATATAATCAGACACTTGACTTTTGTTTTTATTTTTAAAAATTTTTCCCAATTCAATTGTATTTATATCGATAAAAGTTGTTTTAATTCTAATATAAAATGGAAAAATTTCCACCTTCCGTATGATTGATTCGGGGATATTAATATAAACGAGGTGGAAACTGAAACTTACCGAAGAAGAGGCTAACTTGCAATAATTATTTCGATTAGAAATTTATTGATCATCAGTTGTTGTTGATACATTTTCTATATTTTCCAATAATATAATTTCACATGCGAAAAGTGAAAAAGCACTGCCACTTATTTTATTGCTATACATATATAGGTATAATTTTTTCTATTTATATTTCCAAATGCCCATCACTTTGAAAACGCGATGTTTTGTTGATGATAAATTATTCAAAACTATATTATGTCTAATAAACACCCACTACAACACAAGTGGAATGAGTGACCGATCATCACCCTATCCTATACATGTCCAACAACGCACCCCGCACCCCTTCCAATCAAGGGGTGTCATCTATTATTACATCAACAACACCACTTCGATTTCGGCTTTATAACGAATTTTTATTCATTACCATATACATGCTTGTATCAGTATTATTATTATTTTATTGAAGATATCGGTTGACGATGCGATTTGCCATAATTTAACTGCAATACCACCGCATTTAGGGTGCGGTATGGACGCATTTCCAAAATTTCTCATCTTATTCGATTTAGATTTCTAGTTTATTCCGAACATTTATTTGATGCGCCTCATATTGTTTTTTCGCTTGATTTTGATGAATTTCTATAACAATAAGGGATGTATTTCTCATCATATTAGGTACTGAATAGTTTTCCTGTTCAATTTTTTTTCTAAATGATCGAATTTCATTTTATACTTCCCGTGGTTATCGATATATACCCAAACAGTATAATTCCACCCGCTAACCACCTGACTTTATTTTAAATTCAACACCCAACAACAACAACAACAACAACAACATTGAATATTGTTGTTTGATTCGTCGATCGTCCAACTATTAATAAATAGTAGAATAGTAATTGATCATCGTTGAACTGAAAATGCCCAACTTTAATTTTTTTATTTCTATTCATAATTTTTAAATCGTATATGAAATAATGATTTTTTGCCTCATAGCATTGTTGTGTACCTATACTACCTATACACATTTCGGAGTTATTATATAAGGGGTGGTTGTATTAGGGGCGGTTCGTTTGCTTCTATACGACCCGTATTTGGCATGGTCGACCGTTCTACAACAACCAATAGAACAACAGCTTTTTCCATCTATTATTAGAATTGGGCGTTGGTTTATCGATTATTATTATAATATTTAATGTTTTTCTAATTAATGTTTTTTTGTTTTTTCCGCCGACTCAAATTAAATTATCTTTCTACTTATTATTATTATTATTAATTTTTCCCATCCGATATAGTGTACTTCCTTTGACATAATTCTTTAGAACAACTAAAAAATGAAGAATAAAATATTAAAAAAAAAAGAACGAAAGAAAAATATCCCATTGGGTATTATTTTTCGTGAGATGACTGGGATCGGGTTGAATTTCAACTGTTGTAACACTATTGTCCCTTAGTATCAATTTTCAACGATAGATATACCTACTCCTATATTGTATATAATGTAGTGTGTTCACTAAATTTTTTTACTCCATTTGATTTTATTAAATATATATTTAGAACAAAAAATTCCGTTTTTCTTATTCAAATCCAAACTTACTGGATCACTTCAATATAGATAAATATCTGAAATTCCAAGAAGATCGCAACAGAACGTGAGTATCCAAGGCAAAAAAACGTACATCATCTCAAATCTTCAAAATTTCCATATATTCCATTAAGTTAGAAAATTAATTTCCTTCTTGCAAACAATAAAATTCCGTATAGAAACAAGATCTGCTGAATGATACTGCTGCGAACAGAAAATTTGTCGTTTACTCAATGTTTCCACTATACCTCGATATGTACATATCTGATGTTTGTTGATTGAATGGTTGATAAGAGGATCAATGGCACACTTTCGGCAGTATGCCGGTTTTGTGGTAGTGATCCACTTTCAAATACCATACTCATCTATAATTATTATTCGATGGAAATCATTTTAATCACTGTAAGCGATTATTAAACCAAAAAACATTTAAGTGATTGCTTTTTTTTGCATTGCAATTCCATAAGCGATCCAAATGAAATAATTGGAAAATTTAAAAAATTGGCGTTTTCCGATTGATTCAATTCCACAATATACAGCTAAAATTGATGTCCTATATATATATTTGATCGTTTAGTTAACCTTGAGAATCCGTTTTTTTTTGCACCCACTATATATAGAGCCAGAGTTAGGTACATGACTGCGAAAGCCTCTGGTGGACCATCGTCTGTATATTGAGAAACCCAATTTTTGTTTTGCATTCTCCCAAAATCAAATCCATTAAATCAACAGAAACCACAACCCATCTCTATATACAAATATATACGCATATATATCTATTTCTGTAAATCATTTAATACAAAACAGATTGAAATTGTTGGGTGTTAAATATCATAAAGGCACGTGCCAAAGCTTAATGCCACATGCCAACAACTAAAAATCCTCTCGACTACTATCAGATAATAATAATAATAATCAGTGATCAACTATCATCATCATCATCATTATATAATCAAATCTTGATCTGAATAAACAATAAAGTTTGTTTAACCAAGTGGCTTCCGTTCATTCTATATATCAACAAAAATACCTACCACAACATATACCGAAACGATCATATTTAATTTATTCAGTTGTATAGATACAAATTGGTTAAACACCTGTATTTATTTTCAGGATTTGCAACATTCAATCTCCTTTGTAGACAGACCCCCTTAATAATAATAATAATAATAACGAACCGCAACAGATAGGTAATGAATTGTTTGGTGATGAGCTTCCTAAAAGAGAGAAATAAAAATAAATATATATATATACATGATGGAAACGAATTGATATAATTATTCCAATAAGGTGTAGCGTCGTCCTCCTCCCCAATGATATTGTTGTACTTTAGCTTTGATGATGAGCGTCGACGCAAGTAAGTATTAATTTAATAAAGCAGCAATGTGTTGAAGCCGTTCAAGTTTATATGATGCTGAAGTCTATAGAAACCTTTCAATTTCTAAATCAATAATTAAACTGTAACTGACTGTTATAACAACGTACACTTTTTCCATACAGATATATATATTACCAATATTTAGCGTAGTCAAATCATTTTCTTCGTTAAATGAAACAACAACAACAACAAACAGGAAGGAAATCAATCTGGAACGAACAAAACAAATTATCGAATTCGCTTCTTCATAACCGTAGCTTGTTCCAATCAGGTGGCAATCCAAAGTTGTGAGGATATGGCAGGATTAAATAAACAACAAACAAATCCCAATGGTTCAAATGCATATATATATATATATATATCAAACTTTCGTTTTCACATCGTTGCTGTCTGTACAACTACTATAGATGGTACACCTTCGAATCAATGTTTGTATTATTTTGTTTAACTTGAAGATAAATGATTATTACAGCTGAACAATTTTTTTTTTTTTGTAATTTTAAATGATATTATTATATGTATAAGAAAAATATGAAGTGATTATGATTTGGAATTTTGGTGATTTCAGAAATTTGACATCAAGACAATAATTTCTAAATTGGAAAATGTCCAAAAACAATTTGATATTTTTCTTTGATATCTTCAGATACATTTATTTTATTGAATTAAAATATCGCGATATTGTCCCAACTTTTCTAAAATCACAAACTATTTCCTAAAGATAATTTGTATGGATGCCCTTTTTCCACCCACAGAGCCAATATACACATATAATATCAGAAATTACCATGTTTGAATATAATCAATTAATATTGAATTTTTTTTACACAATATTATAAATGAAAACAAAGATAAAAATTAAAAAATCAATACTCTAAATTTTTCTCGAATACCTAAATACGTTAAACATACTCTAGTGAATATATATATATTTTTTTTTAGTTAAAAATAATATTTGCAAGATTAATAACAAAAGAATTGAGATATATAATAATAAAAATGGCCCAACAAAACAAAAAACAAAACAAAAAAAAAACATTCGCTTACAAGTTACATTTTTGGGAATAAACAGAAACATAGCGAATGTATTGTTTTTCTTTCACAATCATAATAAGTAGTAATTAATAATAATAAATTTTCGATTACAAAATAAGCAATTAATTTTTTACAACAAACAAGATTACACTCTTCATGAACAATTATTATAGAAAGTCCATTCAAAAATCTGTTAAATTACATTTTGTGATTCTATAAAAAATCGTGAAAGCTAAAAATTATTTCAAAATTGCAAATTTTTTCCATTTCCAAACTACAATAAAATAGTTTTATCTTTTCCAATGTAGTTGGTTTTGTTTTTTCTTTTTTCTTTTACATAAATACAAAATACAACTGTGATGTGTTTTATATTTATTATTTTTGACAAACAAATTGATCGATTAATTTCAGGGCTATATTGTCTATTCAAACTATTTATTTATTTGAATTTTATCAATTAAGTGATTTGATTGAAAAACAAATTACCTTTCGTACATAATAATTTTTGAAAAAGCACAATTTGTTGTTACTGAAATTGGGCGATATAAAATGAAGTCATTTTTTCAAGTGTAAAAATGTCAATTCTTCAACGTTTTGTTGTTTTTAAAATGTAAAATAGAGAATTGCACAAATTATTTTATATATGTATGTATATAATTCATATAATTTTCAGGGTTGCAAGATAAAACTTTGCAAGATTGTTTACTTTTACCGAACGGGGGCAACCATCCTTTCCCACACAACCTCATCAAAACTTCAAATAATCTAAACTATTAATTGCTATTTCCGAATAATAAACATTTAACAATTTATATTATTTGATCCAACATAACAGATCTAACATTAAAATACCATAAATAAGATCACAGTAGTGTGCCTAGCACTCATATCTCAGTCAATAATATTATTATAATAATTATTATTATTATTATTTAATAACAGTTGTAACAAACATACAAAAATATACATTATGTTCTCAAACAATCAGTCAGCGTTGCAGACTCTTCTGAAACAGCTTCAAGTAATGCTGGGAAATAAACTTGTCCTGATTAATTTCGGCTTTATAAAACAAAACAGAAAATACACTCGACCAACACTACTTTTCTTCCTCTTCTTCAAATATTAGAAATATCGTTGTTGAGCTAACGCGATATATTGTCAGTCACTACTGGATAAACTCCAAACGTGACGACACCTTTATTTTATTCAATAATTACAATAATGATAAAGTTTCATAAGGCTCAATTTGTTTCACTATAATACATATATATCGATATTTAAAAAATAAAAAGCACATAAAAATCGTTTTTCTGTTAAGCTAATAAACAGTATTTCTTAAAAAAATATACACATTCAAATTCACCACAGTCACACCGATGAGAATCTATCGAAGATTCTCTCTTTTTTTTTTAGAAAATATAAAAATATATATCCATCTTTAATTTGGTGATGTCTCAACTAATGTAGAAGGACCATCGCCTTGACCTTTATGTTCATTACTATCAATAAAGTCTTCTTGTTTCCCTCCATCGGCAGATATGGTTGCGTCTTGGATAATTTCATCAGCTGGAATGTCCCTAAATGTTCAATTAAAAGTTAAAAAAGCAAACAATGAATATACATATGATCTCTTTACCCAGTGTCAGTTTTAATTGTAAGAGTAGGCTCTGGTGTTGTTGGTCGTTGTTGTTGATTCCTATTCATTTTATTATTAGTTTTCTTTTTATTTGCCTAAAACAAGAGCAACGTTTTTAAAATACATAAAAATTCCATATAGATTTGAGAACAACTGTGAAGATATATTTCAAATGTATTAACTCGGATTGAAGATCTAAATTATTTGAAAATTTGAGCTTCACCTAGAGCTAAATTAATATACTTCCAACGTACGATCTACTAGACATGGATAATTGAGTTTAGTAGACGCTTTGTGGAAGAAAATCTACAAAAATAAATAACAAATTGAGAGAACTTACATTATTATTCTTTCTATTCATTGGAAATGATTGTGGACCGGATTTCCGATAATGTTGTGATTGTAGTAGTTGCTGTTGTTGTTGTTGTGGTCTGCCTCTTGAATAATTTGTATGTTGATAATTTGTATTACTAGGACACGTCATCATACCACGGGCTCTAGGTTGAAAATTACCAACTAATGGAGGTGGTGGTGGTGCTGATTGTCTTAAATTTTGTTGATAACTATAGTTCGGCCCCCAAGATCCAACAACAACACCAGCAATTTGTAGTTGACCTCCGCGTGATGCTATTGGTCTTGGACGTATACCACTTGGCATACGATTTGTTGGTGGCGGTAATGTCATTGATGGCATACCTTGAGGTTGTGCTAAACCTGGTCGAATCATACCTAATTGAAAATATGAAAAAATATATAAATTACATATTGTAGTTAAAAAGAACGGAATACCTTGAAATTGTGGTAGAGGAACTTTGGCAAATTTCACATCTAATCCTTCCAAAATAGCTTTACGCATCCTTTCAACTTTTACAACCCTTTCAATATGATTTTCACATACTTCCAATGTTGTTTTACAATGTACTGTACGATTTAATGTATAATGAAATAATTTCCCATCGAAATATAACCACGGACAACACATTAACCATGGCAATGGAGCACCACAAGCATCATTCGCTAACAATGCCATTTCAACACCTTCCATAAATAAAGCTGCTAATTGCACACCACGACTAGTAACAACATTCAACTAAAATTAAAATTGTTAATTCTCAATTGGAAATATGTTCCTTTTTTTTTGTTTACTGTTAATTCTTGCAGATATTGTGGATTCATCAGATCAACATTAAATGCTTGACATAAGAAGGCATCTAATTCATGACGACGCATTATTGGTCTATCTTGTGACATAATATAACGTAATACACATGCCATAATTAACATATGTTGAGGCACATAACCAGTATTCAAAATTAGTGGAGTATCAGAATTTAAAATGGATAGTAATGCACGCATTCTACGCCTTTTATCATCAACAGCTGGCCCGAACCATAATCTTTGTAATGTTGGTACAGCCCATGGTAATGGTTCAGCTTTAACTTCTTCAGGATATTGAAATGGATTAGAACGACTATATATCCATTCTTTAACAATAATATCAGGCGGTGGTGAGTTATCAGGTAATTCACCAGATTCTAGAAAAATCGAATGATTCTTATTATCATTAGGTTAGGAATTATTGAGATATTAACCTTTTTTCTTGGCATGAACATAACGCAAATGATGTAAATTAAATAACACAGCATATATTCTTTGACGTAATGGTTGATAAATATCATGAATCGGTGGTAATTCACGATTTCCTTCATCTTCCATTAAACATGGTAATCGTACTTCTTGAGTACTTAATACATGTAAAATCATAGATGCCATTAGACCTTTCTGATGTCGTAACGAAGCTGTTCTCAAAACATCAGCCGATACTGTTGGTGTAACCAAACTAGTAAACACTGCAAAGTGATAATTTAAAAAAAAAAAAGAGGAAATAATTCAAAAAAACCTGTCGAACGTGAATTCTGAACAGAATTTTTTGGTGATGATGGTACACTGTTACTAGCATTCGAATGTTCTGAATTAATTAGAATATTCACACGATTACCCGTAGATGCATTAGACGACGTTTGATTATTAGTTGCTGATGTTGATGTTGAACCATTCACAAAACCATTACACTGGCCAGAATCTAAACAAACAATTAAAATATATTATGAGAGATAGTAAACAGAACATAAATATAAAGATATATAATCATTAAAAATAATAATATGGTACAAAGATTTCTAATGTTTGAATCACAATTGAAGATCCGAACAGAAATATGATCGAATCCTCACCCGTGATTTAAAATTGATCTACCTTCGACTTGACGGCCTATTTAGTAAAGTA
>JAZBGX010002651.1:0-12048 GCA_037414775.1 Zonitis immaculata | reverse complement strand
ATATAAATGTAGAAACGTTATTTTTTACCATCTACTCTCTTATTTCGCTTATATTTTCCGTTGACAATGGCTCAAATTTGACGCACTTCATCATATAGTTTACGATACTACTATAATACCGTATATAAAATATTTTATCTAGAAATTTTCTGATATAAAACAATAATAGGAAATGAAGCCAAGTTTCCGCTATACAAAACTTGAAAATAACAACAGTATATATATATATATATATATAATAAAAAGAATAAGAGAGTGGTCGCGCCAAACAACCACACGGGACTTCCTCTACTCCAATGGAAACAAAAGAAATAATCTTGAGTTAGGACAATAACGCACAAGTTTCCTCTTCTTCTTCTTCATCTTCTTGTTCTTTATACAACTTTTGCACATTCCTATTATTAACTGGCAGTCAAAGTTATGTCTATATAAAAATGATAATAAAAAGAATTAAAATAAAAAACAGCTCCATATTTTTTTTTTATATATACGAAAATCACTATTTCTATTAATCGGTCATTCTTACAGTTTCTCTATTGTTTCGTTATATTTGTTGATCGAGGCTACAATTGTTTTTGATAAAGACATATGTAAACAGTGCTTTATTTTACGATACAATTCTCATTAAACAATTCAACCATCATTGTTCACTCGTCAATAATAGATGCTAGTCTAGTCACGATCAGGATCATGATCATCGTCCATCCAGATCTTTTCCGTAAAGTTCTAAATTTCCAAGTTACAACATTTAGCACTTATACCGCCGTCCACAATCGATCATTTTGTCTAATAATTCGTAAATCTCTCTCAAATCAGTCTCCCCAATTTTAAGTTTGATCCGGTCCAAGAAGGATCTAACCTCGGAATGAAAGAGCTAAGTTAGACATTCAAGCTGATACAGTTCCAGAAAAGCTGCGAGACATCAAATATGGAACAAATTTGGTGACGAACAATATTTAATGAAGTGAATCGCGCCTCGAATTATATCGAACAAGCAAGCGGCAGCTCCATACAAACTTACAAATTATCATCTCTCACTCCAACTAGTTAGAGTTTTCTATTTTCGTAGAAATTCTTTTTTCTAATGATATTTCGGCTCATTCAAATTGAATAACTCCATTGAAAGCTCTTCACTATATATAGAGCTTTAATTATATATATTTTAGCTTGCATCGATAATGGAGCCATTATATATAACTAAAAACAATTTTATAGCTAAAATAAGTAGAACGATTTATTTTCACTACGCATTTATAAAGCATTAGCTTTAAAATCTCAATATTGAATCACTGCTTTCTTTCTTTTTTCTTTTTCTGTGAGCAATTCTCATTATTCCAGAGAAACTCAATACGAAAGATATTATTTTATCAGTATATTTCTTTCAAAGTGGAAGAGTAGGAAATGACGAAAGAAAACAGTTGAAAAAATTGCGGAAATCGAATGAATTCTCAAATAACATGTGAATATTATATCAATCAATAAAAAAAATTCCTTAAATATTAAAACTTCTATTTTTTACGTGACGCTCTAACATTGCAAAAATTCATATTCGAGAAACTCAAGCTACAATAGTGCTTATGGAAATTGCCTTGTTTATTAAAATTCATAATTGATATTCGTATAATTTCCACAACATTATGAAGCTTAGGACCTTAGTTAAATGGCGCTATTATTTATTGTATCTTGGCTGTTGGCGATCACGAGTCCCATCAAGGATCAAGTAGTGTTGGGATAGAATTGTAGTAAAAAAAATTTTTAAGGGTGCTCTATCAAATGAATTTGTAGATATAGGCCTGCTATTTTAACGCTAGTGTAGTTCGAGAAAAATAATTACAGGCTATAGGGTAGCTTAATGTTCTTTTAATGGATTTTGTGCGGTGGATACCGGAATTTTGTGCGTGTAAACGTCCCAAAATTTCCAAAACCATATTCTATAAGATAGAAAGACAGTTTCATATAAATAAAATGTTTTTTTCTTCTCCATGTTCTTTATTTTCAGAGGTTCACTGATTTCCAATAATACTCAAATACTATAGCACGCGATTGGCCATTTCTTATAGCTTTTAAATACAAATTCTTTGATTGCCTTCGCATACCATAGAAATGTTCCTTCAAACACGAATCAATCTATATTGCTATTTGGAAGTTTCTTCAAGTAGAAATGAAATAAATGTAGATTTTAATCGTAGAAGAAACTTGACAAAGTATAAACTACCATAATAATATATTTCTAGTATTGTTAAGGATTAATTGTTCGTTTTTCTTATTATCATTTAAAACGAGGTTATTTTGGTGTGTGGTGTCTTAACTTTCACCATAATTCTGTTCTAAAATTACCAACAACTTGTTCGACTTGATAAATAAAGCCGTCCAATTTTCCGGATGCAATAATTTAAATTTTCTGCATTAGTTCAACACAAAATGCCATACAAGTTGTAATTACAATTTTCAAAAGTAGTTGTAAAGTCAAATTTAAAAGCCGACGTAAAATGTAATATACAGAGTGTGCGTGTCTCAACAAAATTAAGCAAAAACAGAACGAATTTCTTTTCAACAAAATAATAAAAAACGCTTGGCAAGATTCACTAAATTTGAGTCTTCAATTTACTAAGACAATAGTACGAAATCTGAATGTTAACAATGCTAGTTCAAAAATATTCTAATTAAGTTGTTCCTGTTTGGGTATAACGGCCTGTATATATGGTTATAGAGATCTCTGTGATCTATATTAAATTTAAATTACTTAATAACATTGTCAGGCGGTTTGTAATTAGTTTAATGCTTTTCTCCATGAATTTCTATGGGTCTATAGTTTTGATGACAGACAATGTTGGTCTCCAATTGGGTATCAACTGTATATGTTTGGGAATTGGACGATTACACAGACACAATATGTTAAATACAAAGGTCGATCAATATTTGCATGGGTGTGGAATTATATCGTTCAAAGTATATACTAACATTGTCATCAAATTAATTCGACTAAAATAAATAAAAAACACACACAAATGTAAACGGACTGCAGTTGACAGCTTTTGTTTCCATCATCATGCACACATACATACAAGCATAAACAAAAAACTATATACAATAACCATATTTGAAAAAATAGAAAGGATAATCGTCGCGTCCTGTCGAGCTTTATTTTTTTTTTCTTTAATTGGCTACTTGCAAGTTGCAACATTAAAACATTATTATTACTATTTGATTTGGAATAATGTTTGTAGTTGATCTCAATTGTTAAAATTCGGAATGTTCACCCGACACGGTTTGCCTTTTAAGCAAAGAAATGATGTTGAAAAATTGCACCGCCCTTCAAAAACACTCCCCAACCACCATCACCATCAACGCTATATTCTAAGAATGATTTTAGTAGTGTGGTAAAGTTTTGCAAGTGCTTTGAGAATATTGCCAACGACTATATATAACGTGATGACTGACATATATTTGAAATGACATGTAAAATTTAAATTTATATCAACTGTCACTACTATATTTTTGCTCCTTTTATTATTATTATTATTAAATTATATTGCTCTATGTATAATATTCGAATATGGATATTGGCGTCGGTTTTGGAATTTTAAAACGGTATATAGGTACTTTCGATTATTTTTAGTCTAATTAGAATTCTGTTCGGTTGCCGCGAATGCAGCATCATAAATTAACTGGTGATATGTTTATATAGAATTGGGATACTAAACATTTCTATACCACCCCTCATCCGAACCAGGATGAGATATCGAGTGAATAATTAAATTACATCGTTTATCAACGATAAAATAAACATTAATTAGCCGCAGCGTAAAACGTTTAATTAAAGAAAATTTGTTAAAGAGACTCGACTCGCCCACCCTAGTCTACTATATACAAGTATCGACGTATTATTACCATTATTATTAAATCTATAATTTAATCAAAAATATGATGTTCGGTTCTTTTTGTTTTTTGTTTAGGCGCAATAAACTGCAATAACAAACAAAACAAAAAAAAAACATTGAAATATGTGTATGAAAATTTTTTTTATTGCCCATAATCCTACTTGAAGAATTTTCTCTCATCGTGAATAACGCAGTCCGGGGGGAAAATAATAAAATTCTTTTCGGAATGTTGATTGAAAAACTTTGCAGTTTCTACACGGTATATTTTAATTTTTCACCGATAAATGAAATTCTTTCTTTCTCCCATTCTCTCACTATACATGTACATATATATTTTTTAAGTATTCGCTAAAATATATATATACATAGAGTAACGTGCTGTTTTCAATTTATGGAATTCCGCAGGATTGAACAATGAAGCTGTATATACTATGGATTATTGTTTTTCGTTTCATTTTACATCTGTATCAGTTAGTTCATGTATTGTCGACCCATCTGTATAGTGTAGTAGTAGCAGATGTAAATCTATTTATAAGTCATTTCCAACTGAATCGAATTTATACGGGACGAACTAGAAATTGTCAAAATTAAAAATGTAAATTCCCCCAAAAGCTATGAATATTCGAATGTTATCCTTAAAAGTTATCAAAGTTAATGTCGTTACAGTTAAAGAGGTTGGCTCAGAATGGTAACATTTATGCAAACAATGTACAATCAAGATTTAATTTTTAACATATTCTAATATAAATCGAGCCGAAACAAAAAAAAACTTACCTATTTGGTAGATGGAGATACATATGTAACTTTGAACTTTGTCTTCTATCATTAGCGACATCAAATTTCTCTCGAGTGAATCTAGTGACAGGTCATGTGACTTTGATACATCACCAATTATAGTTCTGAACAAACATGCTGCTCATAATAAAGTGACATCCAAACTCAACTAGATATATATGTATATACCCTTAATGATACTTGGGCGATTTGCTAAGAGGATCGAATAGGAAACATAAAATTCGATAGATGAATAAATAAAAACGGCTATTTTGAGCGTTTATTGTGTGTTGAAGTTTGTTAAAAATTAACGGTATTATTGCAATTTTCACACAATGTTCTGGAACGGTTGCTGTCTGATCTATTATATTGTTGTGAGAAACAGCGGTTATATGAGTGGAATTTATTTCTATCATTGAGTATTTCTGAGCAACTATGATTAAAATCTCCGCATAGCGATAATCACTTCGTCTATCATTAGCTGTTTCTGGTAAATGAGATGGAAACAGATCTTGTAGTTTTTCGTATCATAAGACTTTTAGGCTGCTATATATTTTGCTCGTTTTCGTCGTTCCAGACGTTGTTACACCTGACGGTTTCGGTGATAAATTGTGATAGCCTCATCTTCTAATTTAACAATTTTGACGAAGAAAACTAAAGAAATCAGAGATTTTCTACTGATTATTGAATGAAGGAGTGGTATTCAATTATAAGTCGGATTATGTTGAGAAACTGAAAATCATCAATAAGTTCCTTTGAATAGAGAATTGTTGTAGTTGCCCTCGTATTTATGAAGCTTTGATAGGTTATTAAATTTAATCCTCCTCTGGAAAACTATATATATATATATATACTTATATAGAGCTCACATCTTCCATATTTCTAAGCTCGAATAAAAATGAAAGACGACTATATATACGTATTTTCTTCAAAATTGAATTTCTATGTTTCAGTTCTTATCTTTTATATATAAAACACAATTTAAATCATATTGTCCTTTTTATCCTTTATATATACGACAACGATTCCAAAATTTCTACTTCTATATGTATAGATATAAATAAATGTATATTATATATAAAATTTTATTTGTACCATGAAAAAGAACATATATTTATATGATTGAATATTTTTATCATGCTCCATATTATTGTCTTATACTCACAAAACTATATTCGCGGTATATAGGCTTCAAACACTTGTTATTCCTAACAACACATCAATAATCCATTCTCAAAGGCGTTTATATTCTACTTTTATTATTATATAAGGAATATTCCAAGTTGAATCCAGTACGTTGAAATTAACCGATCGACAATGGCTCCATTCTTCCCCTTTATTCAAGCAAAAAAAAAAAAAATTGAACAAACCCAACAGCATCGTCACGTTTGCTTTTTATTGGATGATTATGCGGTTTTTTTTTCCTGGTCCCTCAACAACATTAAGATTTTAATTTTCCATTGTCTAAAAATATAAACTATAGCGTCCTATATATATCTGAATGAAATATATGGGCGAATTTTTGTGCTAGAAATATTGTAATTATAATAAATAGGAAGTATAGGTATATAACTTTCATTTTTATATTTCATGATAATTCGATAGATTTTTCTCTACTTATGCTTAATTAAATTGTTGCATAGTTGTTTTTTTTGTCGCTATAATTCAATTGTTATTAGTAGCAAAAGTTGGTATATGAATTCGATTTAATTGATAGAAAAAGCATCACGCTATAAAGTAACAAATCTAATATTAGTGATCATATAGTTGCGCAACTCCTTTCTCTAACATCAAACTATATGAAAGTTGCCTCTAGAGTAGGGTAAAACAAAACATATAAATACAAGTGATAATCTACACTTGTTACCACCTTATCGTCCACATTTGCTGTGTAAATATATATACTACTACTAAACTACTAGTATTTTGGGTGGTAACATAATGGATCCAATATACGGTTTATTATTATCTATTGTGTTTTATGGTATTATAGCTGGTCCTGTTACTCAACCTGTTTATCCAAATAATCAGTATATTAGTGCTCAATCTATACCTACTGTGCAATACCGACCACAGACTCAAACCTATTTACAACCACAATATGTTACTTCGATCGCTCAACCACAACAACAACAACAACAACAACAACAACACACCTCCCGACCAGTTTATGAATCGGATAAAAGTGGTGGTCTTCAAAAATATTCAACACAAATCAAACAACCAATACAACAATATTTATTAGCAACAACAAATATCGACAATCAGGTAATTGGAATTTTGAGATAGTAATTAACATAAAAATAATTTATCAATTTATAGCAAACACAAAAAATTTCGCCAATATATTTACAACAAATTCAAGCAGCGCAACAACAACAACAACAACAAGCAGCATCAAAATTGGAAGCCCAACAACAAATAATTAATATTCAACAACCACAATATATAACAATACCACAAAATCAATTGAAATATGCACGGCCTATTGCAACAAATTATCGACAACAGCATCTACAACAACAACTACAACAGAAACAACAACAACAACAACAACAACAACAACAAGAGGAAAACCAAGAGGATTATGATGTGAGTGAGCATGTTGTTTTCTTCCCCTATTTTTTTCATTAGAAAACATACTAAAGATTTTCTCTACATATTATCAGAAATGGCGCATAACTAGAGCGTAACGATATAGTAATTATGCAGTTTCTAGTTGATTACATTGATTTAGATAAAACAAAAAAGAACTGGCTATCAATTAAAATAACTTTTGATTAAAGTTGAACGACTTATAAATAAGATTATAGCGAGGGTGCTATTTGAAGTGAAAGTATAACTATTTGACTTTCACAACAAAATTGATCTTATTTCTATTATTTAATCGGTTGTTTTTATTTTTTATAATAATTATTGGTGTTGTTTTTTTTTTTTAATTGGAATTGAGATAGAAGATAAACTATGTAAATTGTGCGGGTCAGTAGTTTCGAAATTCGCTTTCCAATACGATAACTTATTTGTTTAGATTGAACTAATCTATTAATTTACCAAAGTTATTTGATAGCAAGCAAATATATCTAATAATTATTACTGTTACTCTAGAAATTGATTTTAATCAATCAGAAATGTCGCATTAACAATTAAGGAATGCGCTTATATAATAATTTCAGCCGAATCCGTCTTATCAATTTGGTTTCGATGTCAATGATGATCACTATACGAATTATCAAAATCGTAAAGAGCAAAGGGAAGGTAATAAAATTACTGGCAGTTATTCAGTTGTAGATTCGGATGGTTTTGTACGAACAGTTACATATACAGCTGATCCGAAAGAAGGATTCAAAGCGGAAGTGAGTACCTACAAGAATAGAAGTAGAATTATTCGATTGGAATTATTTTGATATTTTTATATAGGTGACTCGACAGCCGACCGATATTGTTGTGAAAATACCAAAACCCGATCCGCAATATGCAAGACCCACTCAACATTACATTCAGGTAGAGATCTATAATAGGAAAGCTTTATTTTTACTAGAACTCGATATAAAATTTCCAGGCAATCGAAGCTTCACCGAAAGCTCAAGTACAGCAAGCAAACCATAACATCGCTTATCAATACGAATAGTTTTATCATCAAATACTCAATTAATTGAAATTATGTTACTAAAATTTAAATAAAAAAATTGATTATACCAAATGTAGTAGCATTTAATAAATTTTTATTAAACACGTCATCGATTTTATTTTATTTCCAACAACCGCCAATATCCTGAACGAATAATAAATCTACCCGAACGATATATTTCTTGATTTGAAATAGCACAACGATTGTATTTTAAGTGTATTGCTGTCGATATTTGGACGATGTATTGTTATAGTTGTTTCCTAGTAAAACCGCTATATATATGACTACATATGTATACGAAGAACTTGTAATACAATTTTTTTTTATTATAATAAAATATAAATTCTGTATTTTTCTATAAATGAAAATAAATTGTCGTATGGTTAAATCAACATTCTTTTATTGTCTCATCGTTACAAACAAACATTTATTTCGTTTTATGCTGGAACATTATTGTGGGCAATTTATTTCATAGGTCACTATTGGTCTTTTGCACAAGTTACATTAATGGAAAACTCTCTAATTGGTATATGCTATAAAAATGTTTCCCCAAAACATACACCACAACACACTCAAATATAGATATTGTATAGTTGGTTATTATTAACAATAGAAAGAAATTGTAAGAATTGTACGTGTATTTTAATTAATCCCACACTTTAATCGGCTCAATTTATTTTAGAAGGAAATATTGAGGCGAAACGTATAGATTCTTATCTATTATACAGGCTGTTTCATAAAGCGTCGCATAACAGGATAAGTGTGGGTCGGATGAGAATTGGTAAACGCCTAAATGATAATTATCCGTATTATTCTAAAGCTCTCAGACGTCCTAGGCACTTTTTTACAGTGTCGTAAAACAATTAGAAACGACGTAGTAATGGACCAAGACGCAGACAGTGCTTCTGGTTTAAGAATATACGATATTTGACGGCCTTTGCTGGGGAAGACTCAAAACAGAGAATCTGAATAAAGATTGTATGTCCGGCCGGTGATCGCAGCTGAGGCATGGAGAAGATAATAAGGAGCGGTTTGAGCTCGTAAAAGTCTGGCTCTACCCAGACCAATTGAACATCTTCGCTCCGGCTGTCTATGACAATTTCCTCTCCGCCCGAAAAAGAATTATCAAAGTTATTTATTATAAAGAAAGGTTTCTCCAATTCTTCAATTTTTAGGAAATTATGCAAGAGTAGAAGCATTTTTGCTCATCGAAACCATTATTCCTAATAAAATCCATCAAACAAACGATCATAATTATAATGGTTAAGCCTATCGAATTATATACAAGCTGTCCATCGTTCGAACGCCACCATTAAGATTTCAGCCCTTATAAGCGATATGAAATCAACCAATCGTAGAATAGGTAGATGAATCACAAAAATCACCTGATTTATCATAGACTGACATTGGAAAAGTAGAAATGTTACATAATTTTCTTTCACATCCGTACATAGTCCAAGCTTTACACTAAATGCCGCCTACTATAGTTTTTTCATGAATAATGTTGCCGGTCTTTTGTTTCCAATTTTCCGTAATTATGATTACGATAATTCGGAAAAAGAAAAAGGACATCCCGTATTGAATATATGTATATAGATTCGAGTTGGAACGTATTAAATTTGCATCAGTATTTAAGGGTTTTGCATAAATCCAAGTGGAATTATAGTTATACTAGTAGAATTTCGCTGTGTCTTTCGCTTCAGTTACAAGACTCCTCTTTCTCTATCCATCTCTCTCTCTGTCTCTCTCTTTATCTATCTATCTATATATCTACGAAGTTTTAGTCAAATTACACGTTCTGTGGATAATTTAATCTAGGCCGACTTAAGTGAATTTCACTATATAGGTAATAGGAATTAAATTAAGAGAAGTGACTTGATATTATTATGGTTTATTGCATACGTATTCTGAAGATGACATTCTAATACAAATTATATCGTAAGAGATTCTATAGAGCCGTATTCGAAATAATTGGAAAGAAGCAATACAACATGTATATGTATGAAGATTATCTAATTTTCTTTCCACAAATTATCTTAATAATGCTAATAAGAAGCAAGAACAAACGAAAAAGAATTTTATTGACTTCTAAAAATAGTCCCCAATGGTTTCTTTCAATTGGTCATCTATTGTGAAACGACATATGTATTTGGAGAGTCCTTTCTTAAAATTTTCTAACAAGATATGGTCGTTAGATATTTTATCTCGATAAAACCACGAACTTTGTCTTCATAAATTTAAAAGGCTTTTTCGGATATAATCGTATTTTCCAATTTAGAAAATAAAATTCGTTACTATTACGAGAATTTACAATATTAATTGTTATCATTTTATTTCCTATTCATTTGGTTTCTATATTGTTCTTTTGATAATTTATCGATGGAGCTCTAATCCAAGATTTCCATAATCTGTGGAAATTTTCCAATTGTAAGTCTTGAGCTCTCTGATTATCGTTGTGAATTCTGAGGAAAATGGATTATATAGTGTGCCAGTTGTCGTCATAGACCATGAATAAGTGGCAACTATTGGATTCGACAAAGATATAATCAAAGTAATACAGGAATTCTATTGAGAATTATTGAATCGATATTGTCTCACGGGAAACTGTTTCTCCAATCAATTCAAAAACATTTTGCTTGTTCTCTATTCTCCTCTCACTCCCACTCCCACTCCCTCGCTCTGACCAACGCTCTTATGCTCTTATAAACTTTCTCTATCTTCCTCCTACCCATCTCTCTCAACCTATCTACCCCTGTTTCTCCATATCTACCTATTTTCTTCTTTCCACCACTCTCTTTCTCTCACTATTTTTCTCTCTATCCCGAATATTCCTCTCTCTCTCTTTATATTTCATTCTATATCGCGCTTCCTCTGCTCCTATTGTGCTACCTCTCTCTCCCCCTTGTGTTTCCTCGATATGAGATGGTGTTAGGAATGAGGGAAATATTATTTTGTGGGAAAACGGATTTTTCCATGGACGACTTTTCTAGAAGAAAATAATGTGGAAATATAACTGAAAACTAAGAATAATTGTAAAGATTTTACTTAGCTTTTTACAAAAAAAAAATAAACAATAATGATACAAAATATTTATCAGAGACATCTACAATTGAACAAATATAAGGAAATAGAGACGAATTTTTAGTTCTGAGAGTGCTTCGCATCCAGAACTGAGATCTATAGAATATATTCAGGAGTAATGGTGAATTTCTATATTAGAAGGAAATTATGGAAATTTTATTGAAAATTTCCCAATTGAAGCAGAATATTATCATATATTGCTTATAATATCGGTTATTCTCGAAGTAAATCAAGAGATTTCAATCAGAAAATTTGCAATTTCACTCAACTAGAAGATGTTTGAGCGAATCATGGAAATTTCAATTTCTCGAGTTTGATTTTCCATCAAAATTCTTCTTTTCAAACAAAAATATCATTTAGATCTACGCACCGGTTATTCGGTGAAGGAAATCCAATATATGTATATCGAGTTTGATCGGAAAATTGCCAATAACTATAGATGGAACCTCAACAACTAGAAATATTTCCAAAATTACAAATGGAAAACATCTAAAGTAGCAGCAAATGCTTGCAATTTTCTATAAAACTAATACTTTCGAAAGAACTATATTATGCTCGCCAATAAATTATCAAAAACAGCAAATCAATTACAAAATATTTATTGGACGGATATAATCAACACTAATTTAATCGCGGTTTTAGAAAATTCTAATGTACCTTAACAATAAATTGGATTATATAGTG
>JAZBGX010002650.1:0-12053 GCA_037414775.1 Zonitis immaculata | reverse complement strand
ATATATCCCGAAAGTTGAACTTTCTAATTACCTTGAAATAATAGTAATGTTCTCAAGGCAGGTATTTAATTGTATATGATTGATTAAAGGGAAAATTTAGAAGAAAAAATGTAGAGTAATCATCAAAATCGAAATCAATCAATTAATCAGATTAATCGAAATTATCCGGATCAAATCGAATTAAAGTCAAAACGATAAAGATCTATCTGAGCTTTCAAATAAAAGAAAATTCATTTTGTAAAGAAATTATCTGATGTGAAGTAATACTGTTTGAGCCAGACAACCTTGCCACAATTAAAACGATAAATTTCACTATTATTCAACAATTAGTATTAAAATAATAATAATAATAATAATAATTATTATTATTATTATTATTATTATTAAAAATTGCAATTTTCTCATCAAATATTGGAAAATAGAAAGTGATAAGAAAGTCGATCTAGCTTCAGGAAGTCCACTTTTAAATTTTTTAAATAACATAAGGTTAATTATTTACATAGGAAATTTATTCGTTCGATTATCAGAATTTTCCATTTTTCTTTCAATACAGTTTTTCCATCAATTAAATCAAGATAATTAATTAGAATTTAAACAGTGCGGTTCGTCTAAAGTCTAGACTTAAAATAATGGAGAGAAAGTGAAAGATCGTTAATCAATTTTTTTTCCTTTTGTTTGAAATAACAATGCAAATAAGATTCTATTTCTATTTATTTATTTATTTTTGTTGATGATATTTGGTTAGAATAAGCTTTATTGTTTGTAAATTACTTTCACAAAAACGTTAATTTCAGTTGAGCTAACAAAACGTCGAAAGAGTTAAAAAAAAAAAAGAAAAACGTAATCAAATCTGATTGTGAGAGTTATGGAATAATTAATAAAATCATGGGAATATGAAATTAAATTATAATACAATAAGAAAATTATTTCTTTGTTGAATTTATTAAATTGATTCTATCAGTAGTTTGAATATTATTTAAATTAGATTAAATGAATTTTGAATTTCGCGGTCTATTACGTCAGTGTAATTATGTCATTATAGACCAATCAGAATCAAAAGCGTCCATATAGGAGGTACGCATAGTAAATATTTGTCCACAGACTATACTCACAAACTATATTTGGAAGGCAATTACGAACATTTCTATCAATCGAATTCCAGATAATACACAGAGGAATTATCTCATTGTCAAAATTTCTCAAGCAATTTGATCCCATTGACTAAGTCTTTTAATTAAAATTTTAGTGCAATAAATTATCATTAAAATTGTCAATATTGACAATAATTAGTATTTTTATGGAAAATTTATAGTCTTGTTTTCAATTGGAATTTTTTTTCTTTTATACTATTGGGTTGCAATGCACTCGATCTCTATTAGCTAAATTTTATAATGAAATTCTCAGTTCAATAAACTTTTATGAAAATTTTCTTCAAAATTATCGAATTTCAAGTCCAATTTATAAATTTTGCTGTATTGGATTTTCTATATTTTCAAAATTTTCAATGAAATTGTAACGTTTTTTCGTCAATTCGCTCTTTTTCATCAGATAAAATTTAAATTTCGCTCTCTATGATTACAGCGAATCTTTTGTCATTTTCAACCAATCCGAATAGATAGTTGCTCAACATTGTATAGATTCCCTATTTTCTAATTCTATCTTGAGCTCTTCCTATAAATTTGTTAATTGCTGATAATTTGGAATAACAATACGAATCTACAGTATATTCTTGAGAAATTTTGTTCTTTTTTCAACATAAAAAAATTTCCACATTGCTGAAATGTCTGTTTTCAAAATATTTTCCAAATTTCGCGTATTTAAAAATTTCTTCAAATTATTTAGTGGTGGTAGTTTTTTTCAGTAATTTAATTGATTGTCGACAGCTTTTGTTGAAGTTTCCAATTTTCTTATAAAATTTCCTGAATTTAAAATTTTTCTGGAAATCTACCTAATTTTCCATGAGATTTCTGTTAGGTGAAAATTAATGAACCTCTAAGTAGACTTATTTTTTCAGTCGTCTGATAGATTGCTAGAAGTTTTCGTTATTTTCCAGTTTGCTATAAAAAATAATTCAGAATAGCACATTATTTTTTGAAAAACTGTAAAAATTTGAGTCAAATTTTTTATTGAAATTCCCAATGTTTTGATTAACTTTCCGAAATTCGAATTTTCCCAACAATCATAGCATTTTCCTGTTTTATTACAAAAATTTTACTGTCAGTGAAAACTTTCCAATCACAACAATAAAATTTTATTTTTTTGTTAAAATTGAAAATCGATAAATCTTTTTGGACTTTCATTAATTTTATTTAGTTTTTTTTCATTGACATTGCAACATTTTCATAAAGTGCAATTTAGATTTTTCTTATTTTTCCATAAAAAAGAAAATCTAAGATCTTGTCGAATATTCGATCAACTAGTTTGGAGAAATTTCCCATTGTTCACATTTCTCTAACAAGTTGATCTTATTAGCTAAGTTCCATAATCAAGACTGCAGTACAAAAAATTTCCAAATTTTATAAACATAATTTCCTCAAAGGAAAATTTATTTTCCAGTTTCAATCCAAATGCACTCGATTTTTGTTGACCACAATTTATAATAAAAATTCTCTCCAAAATTATCAATTTTTTAATGGAATCTTTTTTTGATTTTCCATCTTTTCAAAATTTGCAATACAATTATGACGTTTTTCTAAAAAACAAACTGTTATTTTCCAAATCTTACAAAAATTCCCATTGAATTTAAAAAAATATCGTAAAGTTTATTGAAACTACGTGATTATCGTTCATAACGCAACCAATACAAAAATGTAGAATAAAGTGAAATTGATCGTACTTAAGTCATCATAGACATGTTCTCAATAATCCAATAATTTCTATTTGTTTCATCATTCCAATTTTTTTGATTTAAGTACAGCTATATATATATGATCGTAATTAAGTCATATAGAATTTTTAGAATATTTTACAAGAAAATATTTTTCATATTATATCATTTCCAAATTTTGTAATCATATTTTAGATTAATTTCAATTATTTTTAATCCAAAAAAAAATTTATTAAAACGAATAATTAATGATAAATATTATAACCTTTAAAATTCTATCGAAAGTTGATCTAAATTACGAAATTTTTCCAATATAGATCAAGATTAAATGATAATTGATATCATCCGTTTTGGGATTGAGCAATTTTTCATTCATATAGAATAACGAAAATAGAAAAAGGAAAAACCCACATTATTGTGAAGAAAATTTAAATATTCTATCCTATTTTTTATAATTCGTTCTTGATAATAAATTTCCATTTCGTATAGTCCATGACCGAGACTCTATAGTAGAAAATATTAATTACTGGGAAAAGAGATGTATTTTTTTTCATTTAGTGGACCTAACATATGTAAATATGTGAAACTCTATCTCTTTTTTTATGATTTCTTAATCCAGTATTTTTATATTCGTTAATCTTTCTTAAAGTGGTGGTCATAATTCTATTTCATTATTATTATTATTATTATTATTATTTTTTATTAATACTACTACTAGCTGGTATAGCTATATAGCCATACAGAAGTGGTATATAGATAGTGTTTGTTGTTTATATCCAATCTAAACTTACAATAACCTACATCCAAAAATATATTTTAATACTTTTTCAAAGTAACAACACAGTTGTTGTTGGTGGTCTTTATAAACTGTATGTAACATAAAATATTACCAGCAATTGGAAAGGAGTGTGTGTGTGTGTATAGGTGTTTTGTTATTGCTCGTTTGCCATAATTATTATTATTAATCAAGTGTTTTCATGTGAATTAATCATAAAATAATTTTTGAAAAAAATTTTTTTTTTTTATAATTGTGCCATACAGAAATGTATTTTTTTTCAATACGGTAAGTTCTATTGGATAACTTTTACTTTCATATTCTCATATTGCTCAAACTTAATTAATTATTGTTTTATTATTATTTTTTTATTGGAAAATTTCTCATTTTTCGATAAATTTCATAATCATATTACATACTATAGTCTAATGTCGAATGGAAACGTCTTTAATGGAAATTAAGAGAATAATTCATGCTCTATAAATTATTATGTTTAACGAGCGGAAAATGCTACAAATTAAATGAATCAGATCAAGCGAAAAACTCTTCTTTTAATTATATAGATTTTTTGTTGTTGTTGGGTAATAATTAAATTTTTCGAATTTTATGTCGAAAAATCGCTAAAATTCCAATAATCTTCGATTTCCACACTTGTTTGATAATAATCTGGATTAAGATATCAATGAATACTCTAATAATATTGTAGTATAAATAAAGAAACAATACCTTTGAACTTTAGAAGAAAAGTTATAATGTCGCAAGATTGGGTATTTATATTTTTATAAACCAGTTTGAAAATAATCCCAACATCAGTTGGATTATAGAAAAATTACCAGAATTATTTGTATACCGGATTTGATTGTATTACGAATTCGCCTTCATTTATAATAAATGCCAATTGTTTGTTGTTTTCGCTATATTTTTGAAAAATTATACAGTTTTGAGTGTTCTTGAATCCTCAGTTATTGAAATATTTAAGAAAACCAATAATGAGAAAAATTGGCTGCTGTTATCGGGAAACTAACGTAATAAAATTAAGATTCATTCGTTATAAAATCTATAAAATGATGAAAATTCGAAAAATAGGTAATATTTCCATCAAAATACTATTGATCCAAAAAAGCAGTGATATACAGTTGAGACACCAATGAACGAGCACTTGACACATTAACCGTGAGTAAAGCCGCAAGAAAAACATTATAAGTGGTACTATTTACAATCTAATATCAAAAAATACAAGAGCACTCGATTAAAATAGTGAGAAATTAACGAAATGCTTCTCATAGACTTCAATGCTGAGTTACATGACCAACTCGCTTTTGAATTTCTGAAATGATTGCTAAAACATTGCTCTA
Source organism: Zonitis immaculata (assembly GCA_037414775.1). Lineage (NCBI taxonomy): Eukaryota > Metazoa > Arthropoda > Insecta > Coleoptera > Meloidae > Zonitis > Zonitis immaculata. Next base: position 7,096 of record JAZBGX010002650.1, on the reverse strand, counting down.
AATTTGAGAGTTATGTACGTTTAACGAGACTGCACGGAGATAAGGAGCAACTATCTGTTCAATAAGCGGCCTGCTATAGGTTATTTATCTAAATTTTGCTGTACCTGTATATGAGCACTCACTCTCCTGACCCGTTTCCTTAAATTGCTACAATGGCTTATCTATAGCAGACCAGAATCCTGTACTTTTCCACTCCTGTTTATCTATCGTGTGGTGGTGGTTTGGTGGCGACCAGAAACGTCCTGCCTATTTGTTGTATTCCGGTAATGACTTGACAGCGACAAGAGATGTTCTATCAGTTTGTTGTATTCCTGCAGCAACTTCACAGCTACCAGGGACATTCTATCTGTTTGTTCTATTACTTCGGTGGTTTGTCGCGCGACCAGAATCGTTTAATTTGTCTGTTTTAGATATCCCTGCCGCGGCTCGTCGGCAACCAATAATATTTAATTGTGACCTTGTGTCCACCTGAATCTTGTTTTTCCTCCTATTTATTTATTTTTATCATCAGAACATTCTATTTTTATTATCATAATTCCGTTTCCGTTCTCAACCTTATAGAATCATTGTTTCAATCAAATACTTTTATTTTTTCAATAAACCGTTTTATTTCATTGTGGCGATTTTATTCTCGTGTCGTTAGACAAGTGGCGCCCGATCAACTGTTCCAACCTCCTCTGACATTCTTTGATCAGCTATAACCTGGGTGATAACGACCGGAAAATTATGAGAAAATAACGGAAAACAGTGGAGATTTCAATAGTCGATCAAGTTGAACTCGTAAAATTTTCGAATTAAAATCCACATAATTCACATCTAATTATATAAAATCACCAAAATTTTGAAGCTTCTTGTATTGTTGGGATGATTTGAGAATATTTACAAGAAAACTGCATTTAAATATCAACAAATCGAAAGAATACAATGAAAACTTTGATGTTTCAATAAAAACCAAAAAAAAAAGGCTATAAAAAGTAAAGAGACGATCTAGCTCTAAGTCTCAGTTCACTTCGGAGAATTTCCAGAAAATTCTCTTGAAATAAAGTAAGAATTGTTGCAATACAAAAGCGGTTTCAATTGTATAGATCCTATAAGAAACTCGCCCCTAAAGAATTGCAATCAAATCAAAAAACTAACTACAAAAAATTAATATTTCGTGAAAATTTCAAATAATATTCTATTACCAAGCCCAATCGTAAGTATTATTGATAAAACTGTATGAGAATATTGAGAAAAAAATGAAATACAAAAGAGATTTCAATGGCCGATCAAGTTACGAACTTCATTGTAAAAAAATCTCTATAAATCCACAATAATCAGCTTTAACGTACAATTAATTAACAATAATAAAGGGCATGTTAATTCTTGAACTGCATTTGGAAGAGTTTTTGAAGAATCCACCTGAAAATATCAAAAATTCAAAGCAAAACAATGGAGACTCTAATGATCGAATAAGTGACGAACCCGCTCCGAAACTATATCAACTTTTCACCATCTAGTGTGCAAATTTTCAATTCCGGATCGACATATATTAATTGGTTTTTTGAGCAAAATATCTGTACTTGATAAGTCGGACATCATCCAAAGTTTTAAATTTTTCGCCATTTCAAAAATATTGTAGAGAATCTGATGGCGCAATATCGGGAGAGTAAAGTGATTGAGGCAACATCTCCCACCCCTATGCATTATTATTTTTTTGCGGAATATAATGCCTTTTCTGTTAATAATCGCTAAGCATTTTTCATTTGTTAACAGTAAAGGAGTTTTTCTAGGTTTCCGTACTTCAAAATAAACGACCTAGCAGTACTCCATCGAACATACAAAAACACCTGTTTGGCAAAGAGCTAGTGCCTTCTGCGGCTTGGAAAATCATAAAGGACCCATTTCTTATCGTCAGTAATCAAGCGATCAAACTCCTGCTCCGCTGCTGACTTTACCAATCTTCTGTGAAAATTTTTGGATGGTCGATTAGATTCGGTTAAGAGTGTTTGATAGTTTCTTCATTGTCTGACAATTTGATTCCACTTCCGCTTTAACATGTCACACGCTGAAGTTATTGCTTTTCCGGATCGATTCAAGTTGAAACAATCAAAATTACCAGATTCGAGCTTAGAAACCGAACTCAATGTTTTTGATAGTAAATGTGGCTGGCCATTGGAAAATAAAATAAAAATGTAATTACTATGTAAGCACGAGTAAACAAATATCTTTGGCATGACTTTGAGTAGGTACACGGTGCGCTGATAAATAATAAACGAATATCGACATGGGCAGGAACGACATTATGATTTCCGGTCCCCTTAAAAGTTCATCAAAAGGAAACGGAAAAAACTACAACATCAATTAACGAACTGGAGCCAAAAACAAATAAATTCTCATTAAAAAACATTAGAAAACATCGAAACGCTTCTAATTTCTAGACTCACCTTTAAAATTTTTTTTTTTTTTCAACAAATATCTAATATAGATCAACTTGAAAAATTATAGAAATAAAAAGAATCAATAGAAATATCAATAAATCTAGAAACAAATGGATATTCTATTATCAGATCAGGTCACATATACTGCGTTTTTTTTCGTTTTTGAATCAAAAAAAAAAAAACAAAAAACGCACAACATTGAATTACTAATTTGCTTTCACATATTTTTTTTATACGATTAAATACTTTCACGTATCTTCTTCATTTGTTTTTGTTTTTTTTTTCATTCGCATCAAAATTAACTAAAATAAAACGGAAATCAATCGACGAATCCATCAACATTTTTAGCCGATAGATATTATTCAGAAAAATCGAAAATTAATCAAATCGAAACTAAAAACAAAATAACTGATCGAACAAGTGAAAGTAGTTCTTCATTCAATTGCTCCATCATCATCATCATCATCACCATCATCATCACTATCACTATTATCATTATTATTATTATTATAGACGACTTTATTCGAGTATTTCAAGGAAGTTACCACTAGACTTGAGTTAATTGATCCTGTTATCCTTTCACTAGAAATGTTAACATTTAATTAACAACACATTATTATTTATTTTGCATAATTGTTATACAATACCGTTCTATTTTTTTTTTTGATTTTTTTCTGTTAATTCATTTCTAATTTTTTTAAGATTTCCTTCAATTCGAATAAATGACCTGACCTTGGCATTTATTTATAAATAAATATAACAATAACAATATAATTATTATTATTGTTAAAATTCAAGTTTAGAATTGTCGAATTCCAGGCTATCGTATAACAGTTATAATTAATTAATTAATAGTTATATGTTATGAATTACAATTAAGTTTATATTGGTTATATGACATAACGAAATGTTCGGAAGCGTTGTTTTTTTTTTGTTTGTTTTGTTTTTGTGATCCAAATAAAGATGATTGCACAAAAAATAAGATGAAATAACGTTGTATAATAATTTGTAATAATAAGACTTTCAAAATGGTAATATTGTAATCTTGGGATTTTATAAACAAAACAAAAAAAACAACAAATGAACCTAATTAAATTTTATTTATTTAATTAATTAATGACTCATTGTAACTGAAACAAGTTATATATGTATATATAGTTGATACCATTTATATAAGAAAGTGGGCTAATTGTTGTTTGCAAAAATAATAATAATAAGGAGTGTTGTATTGGGAATTTTAACGAAAAAAATTGCAATTTAATGGTGAAAGTGTGGAAAAAAAAATAATACAAATAGAAATTTCAATTGCCTATTGGATTTATAGAATCTTGTAAAAATCAATTATTTTTCCAAAAAATTGTACCACTATTGAGTGTCTTTGAAAGGTTGGGAAATGCCGAAACTGGAGATAGATACTAGAAATGTGGATTGAGCCAAACTTGCCGTTGTCCAAATATTGATAAATTCAAAGTATCAAAGTTATAATTTTATTTACTATTTTTCCTCATCGCTAGGGGAGGTTTAGAAATTTTGGCATAAATCTCGGTATATGGGGGTTTTTAACTATGAGAAATAAGAATTTGTATGCAATTAGTGGTCATAAAATCATCTTTCAGTGTCGGACTGAGCCACTGGGCAACCAGGTAAATGCCTGCTGGGCCAACAGATTCGTCTACAGGGCCCAAGAAAATTATGAGTAACCAAAAAATCAAATAGAGTGATAAAAATTTTGATTTAAGCACAGCAAGCAGGATTTCTTGTTCTACTGTTTCTTCAGTGCACCAAAGTATCATTTTCTCGGTGGGCCAGACAGTTGCCAGTCCGACACTGTAGTTTTTCTTCTTTCCTTAACGAAAAAGGTATAATTCTTAGAAGTGTCTGAGGTTAATAGTTACATTTTGCATAAAACTCAAAGTAATTTTTTCTATTTTACGTCTATAATGTTGTAAGAATTTAGTTACCAAAATTGCCACAAGGAGCGTCATAATCGAGGAGTACAACTGAGCGGGAAAGAGACAACAACACAAAGTTGTTGTTGTCTCTCTCCCGCACAGTTGTACTCATCGATTATGACGCTCCTTGTGACAATTTTAGTAACTAAATTCTTACGAGATAAGAGTTTACCCTTACCAATGATAGTAAGATAGCAGTGTCAAGACCTGTCTATAAAACCGTGGTATATCGGCACATAGTTACAAATATAACCTCGAATCACAAGAACATATTGATTTAGGTAGTTTTTGTATATTTGACCAACTGCAAGATCGCTAAAACAAAAAATTCCTTACATTTCTAATTTAAAAAGCACGAAACAGAGAGAAAACAATACGAGACACTCGTTTCATTAGGTCATTTGTCGTACCCGTCCTCTAGAACTTGAACTCGTACGACAAAAACTCTTTAGTTAAGGTAAGACGGAGGATTGAGATTTTATATGAACAATGGCATAAATTGTTTTTGGCAAATTGTTTACTGACATAATTTTGTACGAGGCGCCCTCTACAATCCTGATCAAAATTAAAAAGGAATTTTTATCTCTCATATCTACCTTTTTATACCGAGTTTCATGCCAACATTTCTAAAGCTATCCAAGCAAATAAATATCTTTGACACCCTGTATATTTCCACCTATCAATATTTGGATAAATTTAATTTTGGCTCAATCGACATGTTTAGAGCTCTAGTGTCTGCAGTTTCGGGATTTTCCAACCTTTCAGAGACATCCTGTATATTCAAAATTTGACATTGGCTCCGATAAAATAACGAAAGTGACACACACGTGTTTTATTCATGAATTATTTATATTGTTTGAATTGAAAAATCAAAATGTAGAATTAGATAAGGCCATTTCAGTTCTTTTTTTAGTTTAAATTATGAAATAATTCGCGAGATCTAATACGATCAGTTTTAAAAATAGATGTATTCGTTCGTCTAATCGATCTACTTTCTAATCAAGGGTTAAAATGAAGCAATCAATGTTAGAAATTGTATTACAATTTTTCTAAATTTGCTATGATTTATTACTTATATGATTAAATATTCATCTATAGGTATGTATATGTAATTAATCGTTTGCTGTATAGACTAAAATCGAATCACCTTTCGTGATGATCTATCTCTTATTAGTTATTTTTATTTTGTGAAAGTCTTCGTTGATTATAATTCCATTTCATCATATTATTGCATTCATTTTCAAAATGATTTACTAGATTATTATTATTATTATTATTATTAGTTCCTGGTCCAATGGTCAGTTCCGGACTTTCAAATTTTTTTTTGATTCCTCTGGTAATTGAGATAATCTAATAATAAAATCCTCATAATGTGTATGACTGTGCAAAATTTTGAAGTAATTCTTACATGATCAACCGGTATTTTGCAGTTGAAATTGCACAATAGAAAATGGGGCAATGTCGCCTCAACAAAGCAGACATACCTTTTACTTTGCAAAATTAAAGAGACTGTATAGTTTCATTTTTTTTTTTTATTTAAACAAACAAACATGACATTAAATTTCAACGACTTTTAATCAAAGAATGATGGTTGATTTCTAACAAAGGGATCACGTTGCTGAGTCAACCTACTAACAATAAGAGATATTACTTGTACTAATCTCGCATAACATGGTACTTTTGTCAAAAATTCACTATATTTGTTATTATTATAGAATATAATTGATGGAATAGGGAAAATTTTTACAGTAAACAACTTTTAAGAAAAAAAACAAGATAATTGACAAAATATTATGTAATGCTGAGATAATTTACAGTAATCTCTAGAAAATCAAATAAAAATTAATTATAATGATCAATTATCACTACATTTATGTAATTTCCAATTAATCAAAGGAATTTTATCGATTTAATTGAAATTGTTTTTATAATTTCCGTGAAATTTGGAAAATTCTTCCAAAAATAAACCAAAATATTTCATGAACACCTTCTACTGGAGTTCCACTGTATTTTTAATTGATAAAATGCACCAATAATATTTTATATACAGTTATACATGTAGTATATAGGTTGACTCAAAAGGACTTGACAGCAAAAAATAGGTGGCAAGGGATGAAATTCTAGGACAAACTGTCCTATACCGTTATTTGATCTGAAGTACCATTATTTAGTTGATAATTATAATTAAAGTAGCAAATGAGAGGCGTGCTTTAACAGAATTAGTAGAGATATAAGAAAGCTACTGACGGTTAAGAACAGTGAAAAGACGAACGGTACTCATTCTGCTAAAGCTTACCTTTGAATGCTTACTTCAATTTAGTAACAACTATAGAAGACTCACATTTGAAGGAGCATAGGTGGGACTATAACTACCTGAACCGCACACACCTTACCACACCGCGATTTATTTGTCTTTTAAATTAACTACCGTGGTGAGATACAATGTGGGAGCGGCTCAAACAGTTAGCTCTACTAATTTTTTCTCAAATATAAGTCTTTAATAGTTGAGGATTCCTCAGAAGATAAGACATTGAAGGGCTTTTCGTATCAGAATTTCATCTCTGTGACACTTTATTTCTTTTAAGACAACCTTTATAATATATGTATATACAGATGTATTTACGAGGGGTAATCCTAAAGTAAGGGTAATTGATATGACACAATGTTCATTAGATAAGGTACGATTTATGGTACAACGTAACAAATAAAAAACACTTGATCTGT
>JAZBGX010002649.1:0-12062 GCA_037414775.1 Zonitis immaculata | reverse complement strand
ATAAGGTCGTGCCATCGAAAATTCAAATCATCAAAACAACATAGATAATACTTACGTACAATTTATTATGGCTTTCTCTGAGATTTCTAATTCAGATGTTTAGTTCATCTTAAAATATTATAGCGGAATGTTATTTGCTGGAAAAAAACTTATTATTTTATCTCACATGACTTACCTTATTTATAACGTAGAAATTATTCGTTATAACTATAATTATATAGTAGGCAAAACATTTATATACGAAGAGTAGAAGAATTCAAAAATTGAAGTGCCAAAATAATCACAAACTGAGGGTCTAGTTAGTGCTTGCTAGTCCACGAATCGTATTATTGAGATGAAACGTTTAGATATAAGCATATTGAATCGAAGTAAGGAATTATGTTTATTGTGCTAGTAGCTGAAACAGGCTATACGGACCTATACGTTCACAAAATCGCCGCCAACTTAAGTGGAGAAATACCGTGATACACTCGTTATGTATGGAATAGTAGGTAGCTAATTCCAAGTAAGATACGAGTTTAATATAATTTTGTTAATTTATTCGCGAATCAAATGATTACGACGCGTTTAGTATGAAAGCCACGGAATAGCTCCAGGAATCGTTACATGAATGTATAGGTATATAGCAATAATTTTTCAACTGAAAAAACACAACAAAAAATGCCCCAATTATAAATCGACTTTATATTGACGATATCTAAACGGTTAATTTTATATGCTGCATGAATACAAAATCATAATATTCATATAATCTTTGGTAGGATGTACATTGGTACATACATACATATAGTTGGATCAGTGGATCTTTGCTTTTACATCATCTTTTGTTGTATTAAGTTACGACAAAACTTCGACATGCATCTACTGTAGTCTTACTATTTCAACTTTGTAACGCACATGGCGACCTTTAGTTATTTCATCTTTATATATAGATACGCATATTTTTGACAATTTAGAGAAGGTGAGAAATTATGACGGTGGATTGAAACAACAACAAGGATACACTGAAGTGTGGAGCAATTATTGAAAAACCCTAAAAATTACATCAAGTTTTCTTTACAGAGCTCTCTGTTTTGTATAATTAATGAATAAAGATGGGAAGGGGGTGGTTGGTTCTTCAACTGTAGGGTTGTAATTAAAGCATTATTGAATACCAATGTACTGAGAAGTATTAATTAGAAGTTTAGTAAATATTAAAACTTTGCTAATGAACTGTAATTGTGTTTGTGCTCTTAATTAATATATTGATTACATAACCCTTTAAATTCATACGGAAATTTGTTCACTTAGATAAACTCACAGTTTAATTAGAATACATTTATGTATATTTTTTATATCTATATCCCCATCCCCATCCTTCATCGCTCATCGCTCATATTATTATTTTTCTCATAATCTAGATAAATCTCGTAAAAATTCTGATTCGATTGAAAATTTCGATTAGGATGCAACCTCACTAGAAACGTTACCGTTAACATATCAATATGCCCAAAAAATATCCAAAAAACAACAACAAGTAAACATGCTTTACATTATCAGTTAACCAGTTGACTGCAATCTTAAGAATTTCACTCCCAAAACCTTACTATTGGTTTTTTGTTGTTGGATTTCTTCCGTAAATTTTGATGGAAATCATTGAAACAGTAAATAAGAGTAAAACCTTTATTGGGGCTTATGCCGGGGACACGCACACAACGTATTTTCGACGTTAGTTCAAGGTAACGTTTTTTTTTTTTATGTTGCTCGTGTGACTGCTACCGTTTGAGACAATATGTATCTCTAAAGGGTAAATATTGTCAACGTTAAAATAAAGTTTAGTATTAAATTGACTTTAGTCAAATAATAACAACAACAACAACAACAACAAGAAATTGGGGAGTCAACTTGAAATTGTCTCTTTCTGGCAAAGTTGCTATACCTCAATCAAATTCCCAAAACTTTATTTCTAACAATTTTTTTATGGTTACAGTTCAAAATACGGAAAATTTAATGAAATTTAGCAAGTCGCCTCTGAGCTTATTATCAGAATAAAACAGATGAAAACTAATAGTTATAGTTAATCCTACCTTATGGATAGATATGATTAGATGTTGTTCACTTCACATCACCCACACATAATTTTATTCTAATTCGATCGGACAATTGTCAATTTTTCATAACACTCACACATACAAATAACTACCGGAATTATCTACAATCGTACCTTACACGACCACGTATTAAACTTTAATTAACAAATTCACTTATCGACAATACGATTTTTACTCCAATTTTTTTCAAATACAATCAATATTTTTTAGGTTACGATTAATATTCATACGATTAATTAATTATTACCGTTATAATTTCAGCCCCTCCCCACCTCAATTGCCAATTATTCCACGATTACCAACTCTCAGGTGTTTTTTGTTCCTGTCTAGCAAGATCTAATAGTGCCATCTTTGTTTAAATCAAATTTATTTATTTATTGCTCTCTTTCTAGTGCAATTGCAGTGTAATTGATACACAACCTCACTTTTAAAAGTTTAATTTGTCTATTTGTTGATTTTTAATATTTTATTATCGTTCATTGGTAATGCAATTAATTATTATTGATGATTGTTTATAATTTATATATGTATACATATATGAATATGTTTATGTAAATCGCATTTTTTGCTATTCAAATAAAATTATGTGCTTGTGTTTGTGTGTGTGTCGGTGATGTGGGAACGTGATTTTGGGAAAACCATCCAATCCATAAAATTTTATCTTCCAAAAGGTAAGTTCAATTATAATAATTTATTTCTTATAAAGGGGGTTATATGATATGTATTTCCGTTGATGCCAGAAGTGGATTTAATTGTAAGGGCACTATATATATATATATATATAGACACGCTATGATATGGCGCCCTTCTTACAGTTTCCATTGAGAAGTAGAAATTATACCGTTTTTATATCAAAACTCTTGCTATTTACTCATATTATACTACAGTCGAATATCCTCCTAGAAATTTTTTTTTTATTATTTTAGCCAGCCACCTCCATTGAACGAGAACCTACTTTTTTATTTCCCCATACTTATTATTATTGTCTTATGCAAAATACATTACTCAATATAAAATATTTATATGTCGGTACGTTTGAGTGGAAATACTTAGTGATAGACATCAGATAGATGGGTGGTTTTCATCTTTATTGTAATAGAACGATATATAGCTTTCGACATTTCGACTATATATTCGGAACAGTAAATTGTTTATTGAGATTCCTGGCTTTTGTTCGAAAAGCTCGACCAATTAGTCGTTGTGAAAAGCTCATTAGATCATTATTAACTATACCTGACTAAAAGTACATATTTTATAGGAATTTCCCATTATTTGTTTGAGTTTTTTGGACCACAATATTCAACAAACGACATAGATATATATATATATATATGTCTATATTCATAATTATATATATGTATATAATGTATAGTACGTTTCACTTTCGATGAACCACGTCGCTTATTTGGACAAAATTGTGACCGCATACTAAATTGGACTGTGGCAACTTCTCTATTATGAGTACTTGAGAATTATTTTTCTGTGTGAAAGGAATTGCGGATAAACTGATAATAATTGGTTCACTCGGTATATCAATAATATATAAATTTCGTAGAGTGAGAGAGACAGAGATAGAAACGGAGAATAATAAGTATAAGAGATGGGGGGGAGGTATTAATATCATTTAGTATTCAAATAGGTAGGTGTATATATGTATATAAGTATAAATATGAGAGTGTAGGTTATATGGAGGTTTATATTCATTTCGCTCATCGTTTTGTGAATACCAAATTGCTTGTTTGATTTCATTAGCGAGATACTTATTCGTGTCTTTTCCAATTATCAAAAGTCAATATATTTTACTCTAAAGTTGGAGCAATTGGAATTATTCAACAGATACAAACATAAACAAACAAAAAATCTCCAATGCTATAGAAATACAAACAACTGTTTCCAAAAAAACACTACAACATCAGCTATTTGTAGCACACTATAAAAAATACATTAACATTTCTATAATATATGTATAATATAATATCTACATGCTTTCCTGAGACCATTATTGTGCTTTTAGCAATAGAGGCCCAGTTGTCTAAATCCAGCTTGCTCAACTTTAATTTCGATGACTATATATTTCCTACTATACCGTAACAATAGGACAGATGATTTTTTTGTTTTTTTCTGATACCTTCCATCGATTCTAATTATTATTAAATAAGAAAACCAAATATAGAAATTGCGTGACTTTATAAATTTAATCCGGTAGATTTTTATTATTGGTTTTTTTCTTGTTCTTCAACCATTCTTTTATATATACCTATAGTAGTTTCAATCCATAAAACGTACTACTGTTATCTTCCGGAAATATGTTGTTCTCTCAATTTTTTCATCTTTCTTCAACTTTATTGTTCTGGAATTAAGTCAGTGTGAAAGTATAATGTAATTTTCCACATGGTTTGTTATATTGGAATATAAAATTCTTATATACCATCAAATAATATAATGAAATTCAAATAAATAAATAAATAAATTTATAGAGAAAAACAAATTAGTTTCTTTGAAACTAATCAGTTTACCGTAAAAAAGATAGAATATTCTCTGCATGATGTCCTTTGTGAAAATGTTTAAAAAAAAAAAAATGGAGACATTGATGGAGAGGAAGGTAAAGAAATTGGGTATTCTGACATTTTTTTTATCCATATGACTCTACTTACTGTTTATATAAGTAGATGTAGAAATTTAAAAATTAATATATGTTACGTTTATTATTTTTTCCATTTGCTTATTCTTCTGGGTTGATCGTTACAAAACAGCAGGAGTTTTACAAGCTGATGACTGACATTATTCGTTATTTTGAAAATAAAATGGAATTCGAGATAATCTGTCGCTATTCGAAATAATTAGTGATTATTTTTACTATTCTCCAAATTATTAAATTTTATTGTAGTATTTTAATATTGATAGTTAATACTTATGTTAACAATTCTATAAATTCGGTATTATTCTGATATTTCGAGTCCAGTTTCATGGAAATCATTATTATTGTTAGAGAGGTAGAGAGGATAAAACATACTTGTCCAGATTTCCAGCCAACAATTTCAACAACGCACGAAGGGATTTAAAATCATATTTATACATCTACTTGACTGGATATCGTTCAAACAATGCAAAGCGTATGATTTTATTTTATGAATAAATACAACTGATAAATAATAATATAAAATATTATCTTTGATACCTCCAAATTCACGAGAATAATACTTTCCAAAGACTATTTCCATTCATCCCATACATATATTTATTGTAAATATATAAATAAATAGAATGATTATTATTTTTAAATGAAACGGAATTGCGGTTTATTTATATTTATATAAATTAACAAATGCGGTTGAAATTGAAGGATTATTCGCAAGTAACAAATGAGATTCTATCGAGAAAACTGCCACTTGGCTGTTCCATCTCATATGACCAGTTGATTTACTTATTTTATTATCAAAACATTGTTAAGTTGTTCATATAAATAGTAATTGCTAGAAAATAAAAAAAATAAAAATGTTTGACCTTACAATGTTTGGTTGTTTCCCCTTTTCGGACATTGTTAAGATTAATATCGACCATATATCACTTCGTATATGCAATTTCTATGTGGTGAATTCCTTTCAGTACAGGTACGAGAATAATCCCGCTTTCAGTTTAGTTTGTTGTTTGTTGTTGTTGTTGTGGTGGTTTAGAATGGTGGCGTACTTTATTTTCCTATATTCAAATTAGAACACAAGAGGGTCACCACACTACGAAAATAAATCCAAATTAAATAATATAAATCTAGAATGAAACAAGGAATTTTATATATTATGCTGACGACAACAAGAAAACAACGTGTTGTTGAAGTATAGAAATAAAAATTACGGTAATTGTAATACCTATGTTAATGAAAATAAAAGAATAAATGGTAGGTATGTCAGATAAGAGAATGAATAATGTTATAATGATCCAAATTAAGGATAAGACCGGAAGAATATGTCATTAATTTTGTTGTTGCTGGTTTTTTTTTTTTTGGAAATGAAATGATTTCGAAAATTTATTCAAATAAATTATCATTATTTGGCGCATTAATTCTTACAATTAGACACATTTAGCGCCATCTAGATTGTCTAGAATGAGGCAATAAAGAGGCGACTCCTCCAATCATGTGCAAATCTGAAGTCACATGACTAGTATCTTTATTAGTTGCATCGATAAGCAATAGAGGGCAGACTCATTCTTTATTTTTCCAATATATTGATTCTAATTGTATTTTTTTGGATATTTCTCTTTCGATAATCAAAATATAATTCTATGATCGATATGAAATTGGCATTTATTGAAAAATAAAGTTGAAAAATCGAAATTGGTGGTAGTGTGTCTGCTGCAGCGGGCAGTTTTTTTAATTAGAGATTGCGACCCAAAAAACATGCACATATATGCAATACGTTTGGCATTTGAACAATAGGTTGAAATTTAATTCGGTTTTGATTCCCTAAAGGCATCGATGTTCAATAATTAAAAATTCACGTTTATTTACTCACAAATACAATACAGTACAAAATTTAAAAAAAAAACTATATATAATAGAGAGAGAGAGAGAGAGAGAGAATAAAGTTTTTTTGTTACACAAAATTTAAAAACAAAAACAAATTAGAAGCCTATATAATGTTAACTTTTTATCAATTGTGTGCGTGAATAGAAAATAATAATAATTTAATATAAAATGGTATAGTTGATTTGTGAAACGTTGATAGTTTGAAATTTATTTGTTAAAAATCGGAAAATATGCGATAAAAAAAAATAAATGGAATCGCTTAAATTAATTTCAAAAACACAAACACATTTATAATTAATAAAACTTTTTTATTCATTTATTTTTTCCCAAATATTTCAATTGAAATTGAATTTGAAACATCTGAATCGAACATTTCAATGTCTGGAACATACCTACCTACTATACCTATACATACATACTATATGCAAAATTAGTTGAATGAATAATGAAAGGTATACATATACCTATGTATATGGGGCATAAAACATGACGACAGACAATAACAACAACAACAGGAAGGCGGCCTATCCTAAAGGCCTTGTTAAATTAGTTGAATATTGGAATTCTGTAGTCTGGATGATGTGCTATGGGTCTGATTGTGAGTCTAACTATATTACATAACTAATGATACTCTATATTTTAAATATCTACATACAAACCTATACAATGCAATGCATGATTATTTCTACAAAGTCTATACTTACTTCATTTTTGGGAATGTATCAATGATATACTTTTATAAAATGAATGGTGTTTGTCTTTTAAAAAGAGATTTGTTCGTTTATACCGCATATACCTATAGAAATTGTGGGAATTGAGTACGTACAAAACAGGATTATAGAAGAGAGAATTCTCCTATATATTTGTATGAAATGAGGAATGTATATATAGCTTTCTATACAATAAAAGAACCTGAGAAGCGACAGGTGTATTTAAGCTCCTTTTCAACACTGATTGATACATCAATTTTTATTGTCAACCAACCTAATAAAATTATATATCATTTCTCATATTATCTCAACAACAACTGTTTGTGGTTTATGAAAAGCATTTCTTCAAAAAAATTCGATGTTACTTGTAGGAACTATCAAGTACCTGTTGCCGTGAGTAAGGCGAAGAAAAACATATTCAACGTTGAAAACATTTTTTTATCATTTTATTTCGAATTATTCAGCATAGTGTTCAAGATAAAACAAGAGTAAACTGATTTAATGGTTGAAAGCCATGAAAAGTCCTAATATAACCAGCTTAGGGGGCCGCTCTACATCGGCCTCCTCTGTCTCTTAATATTTTGTCATTTTGAAGCATGATAAAGTAGAACTTCAAAACACTAACAAAATTAATATATTAAATGAGAAGTGTATAGAATGGATCATCTTTCCTAAGCAATATCGATAGCCTTTGTTCGCAGTTACAATTCTCTTCATTGCTGGAGAAATTCTCGTGAAAACTGGTACCGGATAGAGTTGTGAAGCTCTAGTTTCGCTCAAATGCATAGAAAAAGTGACTTGTATGCCGTAAGCTTTTGTAAAATATGTATTGGTTTCTTAGGAATTAATTATATTGGTAAAGGAACGATTTGTCTTGTCCTTCAAAAGGGTCACGAATCAAAACCCGCATATTCTATAAAATTGGGCCGCATTTCATTCGATAATAATTCCTCTATTGTCTAGATTAGATTATAAGTAATTCATCATAGGTAGGTATATACATAATCGTATATGTATAGGGTCTGAATTGTTGGAGCTCTACTGTATTGAGTTCAATAGACAATTTATACCAAGAACTAATTTAATATTAATACAAATAATACACTGCGGATGACTCTATTATTGGTACTAAACTATACCCATATATCTGTATATACATATAAAGTCCATATGTCTCTTTATTTCGGGCCAGTTGTGCAAACTATGGTCAATATTTCAAAGATCCAACTATAAAAACAAATAAAACTCCTATTGTATGCTATTAATAAATACACACATTATAGAGACCACCCCTATATATAGTTTGATATATATACATATAGTGATGAATCTGGTATAGATTGTAGCTATATATCTACCATATGTCATTACAACTTGTCATCAATGCAATAAAACTAACAGAGATAATTTAATTGAATCAGCACAATTTGAATTTACAATATAATGATGATGATGATGATGATTAAAATGATGATAGAAATCCTCTAAATCATCATTAGGAATAATTATAATAATAATAATAATAATTATAGATAAATAATAGTAGATATATCTATGATTTATATTACAATTTTGAATGACGAATAAATATAACGTCAAAAGTTATTAAATAAATAAACGGAATGATTCTTAATTAAAAACAAATTCGAGTGTTTGAATTTCTTCAGGCATTCTTGTTTGACTTGTATTGATCATTGAAACAATAATAATAAATCAGCGAGATAATAGTACCTATATGTATAATAAGTAATATAGGTACTCATATACTACCTATAGGTATATAGTACATATCAGTTATCTCGATTAATTGTGTTGTTGGGGTTGGAATTGGTAATTGGTTGATGTTCAATTTCTGACTTGTCTATAATTTGGACATTCTGGTTGTCGTTGGTATATGTATACGTATAGATACCTATATTTGGTATTAGCCATTTGATGGAGGATATGGGATATGTGTATGTTTTATCTAAAATTTATGGCATTAGTTAGTGTTGTTGGCAAAGTTTTACTTTGTAATAATGGATGGCATTAGATCCATAAGTGATGAATGCGTCTCAGTTGGACAAATTCATCATTTATGTTGCCTTCAACATTCAGGCAGCTGATTACGCATTGATGATGACCACCACATACCACATCCATATTATATACCCTATATATGGATGTATATACAATATTCGTTTTAGTTTATAAAACAATTTAAAAGTGACCACAAAATGGGCTGATACTGAAAATGGTTAAACCATAACTGAAAATATCCAATCAAACAATCCTGATTTGTCACCTGTCCATGATTAAGCCCAACCTACTCACATATATGATGATAATATAGAAATTCTACTGGTAAAATGTTAGCGCAATCGCATCGAAATGTACACGCCTTCTCTCACTATAATATAATATATCGTTGACCTGATAAATTTTACGTTTATAATATTGGCTTGTATTAGTAGTACATAGTTTGAGGAAATATAAGGAGAGAGAGAAAACGGCGGCGCACGGCATCTTGACGCTTGGACGCCAAACGGCCGACTCGCGACCCACCACCACCACCACGAACGACAGACCAGACCAGGTGAATTCAAACAACAGCAGAAACTGACGGGACTTTGAATCTGAACGATCTACTACGGATCTGAACGAAGTTGGATCGTTGACGCGCTCGGCGCAAATATTCAGTTGGTTTCAGGAGTCGGAAGTTGAAGCATGTGTTAAATAACCTTTATAGAAAATTTTAAAAAAAAACAAAAAAAACAACAACAACGGCGACGTCAACAGTGACTATAATCGACGGCTTGTTATCTATCAGCAACAAAACGTATACAATCAAAGTGAATTTAATTAAATTAATTGCAATAAATTCTAAAATCATGAAGTTATGTGAAATTGTGAAAAATTAATAAACCGTATACTTTATTCGTAACACAAATCGTCAAATTCTTTAAGCTGTACTGGAAAAACACCAATTTAACGCTCCCAGTTGTAAGTAAAATGTACCTACCTATGTTAGAAAAAATCTACCTATACATTATACAAAATAACAAAAATCAAATCTATGGAAACAAGTTTTTATAAAGTTGGAGAAACAAAAAATAAAGTTAAATAATAATTATAAATAGAATTTCCGGTTTTAAGTTTTTTTTTTTGTTTTGTTAATTTCCCGAGTCACGTGATTTGGCTCCATGTGGTCGGGAAAATATCTTCACGTTTCTCTTTCAATTAAAGTTTCCCTTATTTTGTTTCTTCGTTCAATTCCTTAAACAACTGAAAAACTTTCATTGTAATCATTGAATGAGAATTATTGTATAAATATCATAATTTATGTTTTATAAATAACTGACTAAGTATAGCTGTCTGATATTATTTACTTTTTATAGCACGTTATCAGTAATAATAATAATTTCTAGATGATGTTTGATTGATTGATAACTGATTATGATTTCATACTTATATGTAGGTATGCATCATTTCTATAGGTGTACAATCTGTTTGAATTGAAACAAAAGAAACAGAAATTATCTAAATAACTGGCATGTGAGTTAAATCTACAATGGAAATTATCCATTTCTCTCTTATAATGTCAAACAATGTCAAAATATATCTATCAATAACAATTGTTGTCTTTTTTGTAAATTACGAATGAAAAGCAATCTAATATTGTCACAGATAACGGCAATTTCCGTTTCCGTTATAAAAAAAAATTAATAAATAAATTAGATTTAGATCACCTGGTCCTTTTCTTCTTTTTCACTTTCTGTACATATAACAGATCTATAGGTGGAAATTTCGCCATTAAATTGCGAATTATTGCCGACAGCCAACTGGCTATTACAGAGACATTAACCTTATTTAAGTTTGCCATTCGTTGTATGCTTCTCCTTCATCGTCAAGGTTACCCTTGAAGTTGAGAAAACGTCGATTTTCGATTGCAATCTCATGTGTGTATTATAGATACGTAAGTATAGGTGGCATTATTTAATTTTCTAAAATCAAGAAATTATTTATTATAACTACTTACATACTTATTTATCTATGCAGATGAAAATGTATAAATAATAGCAACAATATGAGTTATTGTCGAAAATATTTGGCTGTGGTGGTGGGATTTAATTCAGTCTATACACGACTGGGTCCCATGTGCTTTGAGTCCCATTCAATCAGGGGTAGATATCGATCCGAACGTATAAATTTATTTATTTGCTCAATGAAAACGTATATCTATTATACGACAAAATCAACAAACACCGAAAGCATTCACAAGTATTGTCAATTAGTTTTATGAATCTAATGTTATTTTAGAAAATTATGAATAGGAAAACACCCCCGCCCCACCTGTGGCATATAAGAGTTTGTTTTTTATATGTATACGATTATATTGTTTCTTAAAAACTCTCTCCCCTTCTCTCTCTCTCTCTCTCTCTACTATTTTATTTCAAAAGTGGAATGTCTCTATGTTGTTGCTTGTGCTTGTTTCAACACAGTTTTTCTTATACATTGAGGGTTATTTATAATCTTGTCCTCTTGCACGCCTGTTCCACTTGACTATACTACTATAGGTGGTCGTGATTTCGACATACAATGAAAAGTTTGGTTTTTGTTTGTTTGTGTTTTTTTTTTCAAATAATTTTCTTCTTATCATTGTTAGTTTAGAAGTATTATCGACAGAAATATATCATGCATTACATTATTATCTAATCGGTAAATGTTTATATTTATACTTGCAATTATAATAATATTATC
>JAZBGX010002648.1:0-12063 GCA_037414775.1 Zonitis immaculata | reverse complement strand
TAATTAATTGGATAGTATGAAAAATAGAAACCAAAATCGCTTTATCAATTGAAAGTTCTAACTGGTTAACAATATCTTTTGTTGCTGTATATTTATTTACTTTTGTCGATGTTAAAAAAATAAACTATTATTGCAAACCAATTCGAAATAAGCTATTTACAACTGAGGATAAACGAATTTGAACCTTAAGGTGACGCACCACTTTTGGTAACTGACTGTACACCGCCATACAGATTTTTGAACTACATTCATCCAAATACGAGCACTCAACCAAGTGACAGCAACGACATAGAATGCTGACTTGATGGAGAAAATACCACGCGAAGGACGACCGTCCACGACTCACACTGGTGAAAATACAACCACCAAATAAAAAAAAAATGAGTCGGCATTTCAAGAGTAAATCATAGATGTTACAGTGTGAGTTTGGGTAGATTTTCGACTTGATTTGTCACAACAGACGAGACCTGAATTCAACGATCCTGAGACTGAACAACAACAACAACAACTTGGAAACGATGGTCCTCGCTGAGCTCAACGAAATTCACACTCATACTATCCAGACCCAATAAGAAAACTGCAGGAAGCAATCAAGAAATAAAAGACGGGACAAACTGCTGTTTTACCAAAGCAACACACTCATATCAAGAAACAAGTTTTTCCAGATCTAGTTCTCAGCGACCTCTTGCTTGGCAGCAGATTTTCGAGAGATTCAAGATAAAGATTTTGTTCCAATAGGAATTTGTGTTTTAGAAAATAGATGTATTGATTGGTTAGATAACTACCTATGTATAAAATCAAATTACGAGTATATTTCATCTAATAAACATTGTGTTTTGAATCGATATTATTACTTTTGGATTATGCCTCGTAATTAAATGAATATTCATTTGTTTTCATTAAAATATACAAACGTTTTGTTTAATTGTATAAATGAATTTCAGCAGGATTTTTATTTTTTCTGTTTGTTCGATGATGATTTAATATTCTAGAATTGTTGTTAGGTAGGACATGACTACACGTTCAAATACTAATGGTTATCGTTTACGTGTTATATACAGATTGGGTGTTCCAAATTAGATTCACTCTATTATTTATTTACTAAAGAAACAATTGCCAAAATCAGCAACAAATTTTACATTATTTATCGTATTTCCAATGTTTTTTTTTTCTAATTTCAATCGTCAAGACACACGCTATATAAAAAAACCAAAAGGGCTGGAGGGAGGGGCACAAAACAGAAGAATAATTATACAATATATTGAGAAAATCTTCATTTTCTCTCACAAATAATCTTCCAACAAAAATTATTGACATTTAATATTTTTAAATACTAGAAAGAATTTAAAAAATTCCAATCATTTCCGGAATAAAACGGAAATATTAAACCGACTATTAAAATTATTATATGGCTTCTAATTCTAATTTGATACTACCTATGAATATAATTATTTCAATCAATTAATTAATCAATTTTGTCATTTTTTTCTATTGTGCGTCTATAATAGCGTTGTTAAAGTAACAAAAATAGTGCTTTAATAAGAAAGGAGCGCTTTAATAGATATTAAAGCACTCCTTTTTGGCTACTTTAATAGTTTGTAAAATAAGGTTGGCAGCCTGCGGCGCATACGCAAACATCGTCCATATTTAATGTGATTAATTAGTATTACGTTTCGAGTGTAGAGGGCAAAACTTTTCAACACAGAGAAGTTCCTCCTTCCCTCCACAAGAATTGTGATTTTTTGAAACTCATTTTCTAATGTAGAGACTATTTATTCAATAGTTCCAATATTTGTAACGTAAAACTTTTATTTATGTATTACCACAATTACTACGTTCGAATCCATCAATTAATTATTACCATATATGACTATTATCCATATGAAAACTTTAATTGCACCTAATCCATTTATAAATTTTTAAAATAACTCATTTTAATAAATCCATTAATTAATTTCATTAAATTTAAACTTCTATAATTCCATTAAAACAATATTTTTTGCAAATATTATTAAATTTATCATAATAATTTGTATTTAAAATAAACAGGATGAATGATAAGAGTCCTTTCAACTTTCCTACATAAAATACATTTGATAAAAATATCGATTTTGATTTTCTTGTATTTTGCGTCTATAATGACTCCATTATGGACGCCATTTGTGCTTCATAATGAGGAGTTTACCGCACGCGAATTTCATTATACAAATATTTTTTTTATGTCTACATTGAGGTTGGTAGGCCAGAAAGCTCGCCACCTTATAAATTTATAAAACTATAGTATCGTAATATATGGAAGAGCATGGGAGGAGCTAAGTCTTAGAACTCTCCACACATCTCACCACACCGTGGTAGCCAATTAACGGTTCAGGACACACACCCAACACGTACGTATTGGGTCTCTCTCTCTCTCTAGATATATATGAGTGCGAGCAAGATAGAGATATTATATTTTATTGCACCTTATATTAGACTTTCATGACAACGGACGTGAAAATACGTCCTGTATGTCCAGGCCGTAAGCTGGTTAAAGTGCAATTTCTGGATAACACTGAGACTTAGCTCCGCCCGTGCTCTCTCAAATATAAATATTCTATAAATTAGAAGCGTAACTTATTAAAAGAATTCAAGGAATTTTTGTATTTTATTAATATTAGGACGACAACAACAAAAATACCAAATCACAACAATGGATTGGAGAATGGGGTGGAATTTTGATACAGGCATACCTATTCATAATACATAATTGAAATACTTTATTATTAAATAAATATACATACACTTATTATCGTTCGAAAATTCTATCCTCTTATTAATTCTTCATTGTATTACATAAAAGGTATTCGCATATAGTGTAGATATTAAAATTCAATTTATATTAATTTTGGAATTATACGAAAGTGTTAAAGAGTCTGAATACATATAGGGCTTCATGTTAATCCATAATTATTTCTCATTAAAATTAAAAAATATAGTGATAAATTCTGCGGTTTAAATTAATTTCTATTCATTGAGAACCAGACGACATCATTTGAATTTCTACAATATTCGATTTATTATAAGTAGGTATATCGGAATGATAATGAAATATGCAAAAATTAATACAATGAAACCTCTTGTAATGGATACTTCGCATAGCTATAGACACCTCCCATCTTTAGATACATTTCGATTTCATCGAACTTCTTATACAAAAATTCGATAAGGCAAAAAACCTCTATTGAGTGGAAAAGATTAGCAAGCATACTCATTCAACAAATTATCTCCTCAAGAGATTCAGACCGACTATTCTCTGTTGATTTTGTGAGGTCTCATGTACTTATGCCACAATAAATGTGCTCTTATTCGGATTTATTACTATCACTTCTGAGAGTTGAGGCATTTGACGTGCGATTACTTAGTTTTCGGACAAACATTCTCAGAATTAAGGGATATTATCATATTTTTTAATCAAATAAAGCATTTTCATTCTCAAGCAAACTCTAGAAATTTTCTTGCGTTGATACTTGAACTCTTTGCCCGTTCAAAAGAGGTTCTACTGTAACCAAATATTGGGAAAATAAAAATTATATACAAAAAGTTCTAAACGAATGGAGAACTTTGTCATTTTTGATTTCACAAAAAAATGCTACTCTTGATAAAATGTCGAAGAACTTTTTGGCATACGCTGTATATTGGAAAAAAATCATTTTATTTGAACAACAAAAATTATTTTCGTTTATTTGCAATTCATTAGAAAAATCAATTATTGAAAATGTGAAATTAGAGAATATGCTCTGGAAAATCAAACAAGGTACACAAATAAAGAAACCTTATAAATTCTGATAACAAACATGAGAACTTCATTAAAAATAATATATAAAATAACTTGGAAACGAAAAGAAACATTATTTGAAAATCCAATTTAAATTTGAGAAAGACGGGAAAAAAAGTAAAGAAAATTGGAATTTTACATAGAAATATAATTAGAAAATCTGGACATTCGACTTGAAATATCAACAAATTAAATAAACCTAATCAAAAAAAAAAAAAAACAGGTTATAAATTATGTGAAAATTACTACCAAATTAATTAATTCGATACAATAAATTCATTTTGTCATGGAAAACTTTCTTCAAATTAACAACAAACTAATTAAAAAATATATATACTTATTCAATTTAAAATGTAAAAAGAAAATGTTTAATCGGGAAAATTGGTCCGTTTTCTTTTCTTTTTTCGAATATCAATCGATTTTAATTGAATTTTCCCATTTTTTTTTTTTTTTGTGAATAGAAATTGGGTTGCATTTATTCCATATTTATTAGAATTATTCATATTTCTTTCGAGAATTATAATTTAATGTTTGTGAGTCAACTTTCTTATTACAACGACAATTAAATATTTAAATCAATTACAAAAGTTATTGAGATATTTCCAATTATTTTATAAATTGCTTAAAATACTTGAATTAATAGAAATTTTATTTGATTTGGTATTGATTTTTTTTTTTTGTTTTTTGGAAAATTGAACATATGTTTGTGTATGTTAGAATAGATTCGCTTTCAAATTAACAATTCAATTGGCATTGCGTATAAATAATTTTAAAATTCCGGTGATTGTTGTTTAATATTTATTTCACTTTCAATAATTCAACGGAAAATCTTTGACCTGAAACATTAACAAGAAGTAGAAACAAACAACACAAATAATAATCCAGAAGGTATATATATATATATGTATATTATTGCAAAATATCAAAACAATCAAGTTTGTACCTATTCAAAATTTTCAAGCGATCATTCACCTAAAATAAACTCAACTTGAGATAATAAAACAAGATATAAGTATTCTAAACAAGACAATTTATATTTGAATCGGCACGAATAAGATATGAATTTATATCAAAATATTTTGCAAGCAAATGCAAATTATGCTTATTTTATATAATTGTTTCATTGAAATTTTTCCCCCGATAAGATGCAGACGGAAATGCGATCATTCAAATGTTCATTCTTATTATTATAGATCGAATATAAAAACGAGCCAAACGTGCGAGAGACGGTACGAATTGAACAACATTTGAAGTATATAAGGAATGCCTTATGAATTATTATCGTTTATTTCTATTCCATTTGATTTTCTCATACAGAATTAACTGTAAATTTGAGACGAAAAAAAAAATGCCCACCTTGACGAGATTTATTTCTGATTTGCAGCAATACATAAAAGAGATTATAATGAAGTTTATTTTTTTGTTAGAAGGGTGGCTGCTATTAATGGATTTTGAATAACGCCCTTCCAACGAAAAAAAATAATAAAAAATTAATTATTGATTTTCTGACAGATTAATATTGTACTACGTTCAAATCTATATGAACACACCACCTGTTAATAGAACGTATACAAAATTTAATTGAATTTGTCCCCATTTCGGTAACTATTAAAATTATTTTCAACAATCAAGAGACAAAACAACAACAATTTCCTCAAATTCATAATTTATAGTCAAATAGAGACACTCGTAAAATTTCGTACTTTTGTTTAAAAGTATTTTCCAACTCAATAAAAAAAAATGTATTGAAATACGAGGGGTGATCTAAAAGTTATGATAATAGATATAAAACACCATAGAGTTTATTTTTCAACGTAGTCTCCTAACACTTGGTCCATCTCTTCTCGATTCTTCGAAAATATTTCTATAGCGGCCATTACTTTGCTCGTACGTCTTCAAATTTCTTGTCCCTGAGCTACACCTTAAGCCGATGAAAGAGATAGCAGCTAGATATGGTATTCAAGTAATCCGAAACCTACTTTTCAAGTGATATCCAACGCAATTTTAACTGTGTGTGGTATGTTGTTTTGGTGAAACAGCACTCCAGTTCAAAGTTTACGACGATTATTTTACTTCATAATTCCCCGCTACCTTCTCATTTAGCCAGTGTAATAAGAGCCTGTACAAATGGTTCCCTTTTCAAAGTAATCGACAATAACTGATAGCTTGGACGCCATAACTTCTTGCAAGGAGCTTGCAACTTTGAATATATTCGGTATCGGTAAGGAGTGTAAGAACAGTCGTTTCCGAGTCATCGATCATTGTTTAGTCTCAGGATCGAAGGTTTTGTTCATTTTTATGAATCGATTCAAAAAACTGTCCAGATCAGCCTGTAAATATTCAAGATTTGCTCGACTCGTTTGTTCGACGATAAACATTCTGGGTACATAACTTGCAGACACTTTATTCATGTAAAGTTGAATCGCTAAGTATCCTCTGAATACTGCCGTATTGGATCCCTGTGACCTAATGGTCACGTTTTGTTCAGCTAAGCTTCTAGATCTTCGTGTAGAACTGTAGGAACTGTAGAAAATAGAGGGACATACTCCCGCAATATTGCCACCCAGTCGGCGTTTATGTCTTTGGTAGACATTTTGCCATAGCAGAAATATGTGAGTTCATTTTTCTTTATCTGGAATTAACTTTCTGACTGCTGATTCCAAAATTATACGATTTTTTCACCAATAACTAGTGAGGGCTTGAAGTTGCTAGCTACTCTATTTTATAAGATAAATAGCCGATTATCATTAATTCTGGATCAGTCCTTGTACATAAATAATCCAAAATATAGACAGATGATAAGAGGTAGATTTTTGTTTCTTTCTTTAAAAAAAAAAATGCAAACACTTCTCAAGTGAACCAAGAACTTTTCAATTGATTCAACTTTATTTAAATTATACAAGAAGGTTGTTTTTTGTTTCTGTTTTTTTTTTTTTGTCTAGTAAAGTAAAACTTTGAAGTTGAATTTGAGAGAACATTTGCACAAATTGATATCGTCGTATAAATTTCATCGAGCAATAAGAAAAAAACCGCTCGCCCTAGTTTTTCTCGATAATTTTTTTATATGCACAATTCACAGGCAATATCAACGACAAATAACTTTTCTAAAGTACACAAAAAATCCTTATTTTTATCAATTTAGTCGTCGATTTTCATTCATTTTTTTATTCATTTATCCGAAGATTAGCGCGGATTCTTTATTATTTTGAATTATTATATTTTTTCTATGGTATATTCGAAATTGAAAGGACTACTTAGTATTGCCTCATTAACGAACACCAAGATGGCTAGGTGTAGGAGATACTCATTAAGACACCACCATATAGTCTCGATTGATGATGGCATCACAGAAAGTACAACGTTGTCCTTTCAATTGCAAATGAATAATTTTATGATTCTATGTGAAACCGAAGATTTATGATGGAAATAAGAGAAATTTTTTGCAAAACACTTGACATTATGCCATATTTATAATGAAATCTTAATAATCTTATAATAGGAATGACATCAGATTGTTTCATAATTAAAAAAAATTTCCAATATTCAACAGAATAAATCACCGAAATGCGACTTTTAATTGAGATTCATTGAAACCTCCAGAGATAAATCCAAATTAAAATCGAAAAAAGAGTTTCAACAATAATTGTCGATTATTTATTCTTTCATTGATTTATTTATCTAAAAATTAGGGGATGTTCTATTATTTGGAATTATTATAACGTTTCTATGGTATATTCGAACTTAAAATTGATACTTGTTGAGCCATCCTCGACATTATTAGACACTAAATTGGACTGGTGTAGGAGATACTGGTTAATACACCACTATGGTTTAGATTAATGATCGCCAAATCTATCAAAAACAGAGTATGTAGTGATAGGAGTAGGTGAAGGGAAACATAAAGAACTACGTGGCACAGAAATCAGAAACACTGATTATTTATAAATAGCGGGGGTGTAATAAGTATTACAAATGATGGTCGAAATTACAACTAGAATTGGGGGCGGCAATTCAACAATATTTCAAATTATATGGAATAACCTCTACAATAGCCACATCACTCAGAATACAGAAAATCAGAATATATAAACTATAGAAGATACAGAGTAAGGAATATTAAGATAGAAACTTCAGGGTTGGTATAGACATGTCGAAAGAATGAAGTACCAAAGTGTATCCTTAACAACCGCGGAAAAAGAGGTAGACCGAGAAGATCGTGGAGAGAAGACGTAAAGTATTTAATGGACGATAAAGGATTGGAGAGATCGTAGACGTTGGAAGCTTAGGATGCGGGAAACGGCGACCAATAATAATTTCATAAATTTATTGAAAAATACAAGATTTATAGTGAAAATTTTTTAATAAAATAAATTGGAATTCTGTACCTACAATTCAACTGAATGTATTGAAAAGTTTGATAGTTTAAACAATGACGATACGGAATAACAAAACAAAATACAACCACCTTGATATATAAAGTTGTTTTCAAAACTAGTAACTAAATAGTAACAAAATTATTTATCAGACTATAATTTTTCTATATGTATACAGGATGGTCCACCAGAGACGTTCCTGGTCTTGTAACTCTGGTTCTAGTAGGTGCAAAAAAAAAACGGATTCGACGATCTAAAGTGTGATATTTAGAAAACATTTTGACGTTAAAACGATTCCCCACACTTTAGATCTTCGAGTGCATTTTTTCTCTCTCCACAACAACCAGCGTTTCTACATGACCAGGAAAGCCTCTGGTGGCCCATCCTGTATAGATATTGAAACTAAACAAAAACACCCTAGAGAATTGTAGCAAAACTTCTCTAAAACTTTGAACAAACAAAAAATAAAAAGAAACACCAGTTTTTCTATCTATCAATCAATCAATCAAGCCATTCTATTCTTTTCCTCTTTTCTTTTTTTTAAATTCCTAATAATAATAAGAATCGATCAATTTAAAATTTACTGAATCACAACAAATCCCTATTATTCTAATTTCTAATTGGTTCATTTAAAAATTCATGTAAAAGTTTCTTTAGAATTTATAACAATTTGTAACTATGTAACAGATGGTTTAGTTTGTTTGTAATAAAATCATGTACAAGTGGTATTTAAACATATTTTTGTTGGATTTTTTTTTTAAATAAATAAGTAATGTAAATTTCGAAAATATTGTTGGTATTATTATTTGTCCAGTTGTACTTATTATTACAATTGAAAGAAATTTAAGTCAACTTTTGTGGTCAACGAACATACAATGAACCCATTGTTTATATATATTAATTATAACCATTTATAGATGTACAATAAAATAAAAATTAACTGTTTCATAAATACAGTAGTATGTCGCCAATGCCCAATATAATCATAGTTATAATAGTAATAACAATTTTCGCTCTATTTCCTTCTGTGAGAGACTAACGAGAGATTATCATTTAAATAGCTATATAGCAATTTCTATTTAATTAAAGAATATCTAAAATATAAAAAAAAACGTATCGATTAATAATAATAATAATAGTTATAGATGGACGAAATTAGAAGCACTATAAATAAAAATAAAATCGTTGTTTTGGTTTTCTAACAAGAAAATCAAAAGGGATTCAATTCTTATTTTATCATTTACCTTATTAATATTAGGAAATCTTCTTAGAAAAAATTATTGAAACACAGACATTATTGTCATAATTTTAGACACAAGTTCAATTAAAAATTACGTAATTTTTCCAATTATTTAAACAAAAAACACGAAAAATATTTGTTTGTTTTTATTTTATTTATTCTACAACTACAAAACACTCATCCTCCATCGCGACGTTATATTGCAAATGACTGAAAATTTACCATTTATCTGTTGGTACGCATGTCGGGAATCCAAACTATACGAACTAATATTGGACATACGTTCAAACGATTTGATTCGAATTATTTGCAATTTAAGTTGCTATTAATTAAAATTATAATCATAAATAATAGTCAATTACAAATAAATCATTATTATAATGTATATTGATTTACCGTTTATTGAATGTATTTTAATTATTAATTATGATTATTGACGTATTTCGTGACTAGTAACGTGTATTTACGAATTTTTGACAATCTGTCAAAACTTTCACTTGTTTCTGCTTCAAATTTTTTTTTTAACAAATTATCACATTTTTTGTGTAATTATAACTAATTACCATTAAAAAAATGAGTACAATGACTGTAACTTCATCTACTCTCCTTCCTCTAGGTAAGTTGTTATTGTTTCCTAATTTAAATTCATTCAAAAAAAATTGAGGTTATATCTCGAAGACTCCCGGCAAATTTTTTGTGTTTTCAATTATTTCGTTTTAGAATTGGTTGATAAATGTATAGGATCACGTATTCATATTATTATGAAAAATGATAAAGAAATTGTTGGTACATTATTGGGTTTTGATGATTTTGTTAATATGTTATTGGAAGATGTTACTGAATATGAAACAACACCGGAAGGACGTCGTATAACGAAACTCGACCAAATTCTATTAAATGGCAATAATATAACGATGGTATGAATCATTTATATAAATATCTATTAGGTAACCAAAAGAATTCGTTCGCACCGAACCGGTAATACATTAACACTCGGCAAAATAATTAAAATCGTGCTCTGAACTTTTGTCAACATGATACCAATTTTTGTGTGCTTGTATTGTAGAAATTGGCGGATTTGGGATCAAACAAACAACTTTATATGATTGTCAAGATATAAGAACAGGTGGTAATCACTTGGTGAAATGTCCGGCGAATGAAGTGGATGTTGTAATGTTCCCCAAACAAACTCAGAATTTTTCTCCACGTTATGAGATTTATCGTTGTTCTGTAAGAATGACACGTTCTTCGTTTCTGGATGAGTGCTGGTTGTATCCACTGAAGCTTATTAATCTGATTACAATACAGTACAGTAGTTACGGTTTGGTCCATTTCTAAGAATTCCTAATCAATCATTCCGACTGTGGTCTACCAGAAACAGTAGAATCTTTCTTGGGTGTAAGGGATTCTTTGGAGTATTAGATAAGTTGACAGCCAATGATAAGATTGCTTAGAATTCGTCTAAAATAGCCCCTTTTCAACAACTAGTCAGAAACATATTTCTTTTGATAGTGATATTTAATTTCCACTTATCTAGATGACGACAGTGCCATCAAATGGTTCCATCACTCAATCGTCCTGCAAGCTCTAAGCATGTTGTGTTGGAATTTAACCTTACAGCATTTTTTCAATTCTGATTGTCAATGTTCTTTGTTATCCGATTACTTTGCTAGAGATAAAACAACGCACGAATTTCTTTTGGTTACTTGATACATGCATTATTTATCATTTCGTGTAATGTTGGTTGTATAATTTTGTATGTTCCAGTTGGTTCCTGGTGGTGAAATGCCCGAATAATAATAACAATTGAAGAATTCCATTAATTTATAATTATAAGATACATTATTTTGTATGAAATAAGACCAAAATACGTATAATTTTTATTAATTTTTTTCTCTTTCAATTTTATTTATAGAAATAGAATAGACATTTCTTAAATCACAGTTAGAAATACTATTTTAGGTACTTACAACTACTAGGTATATGGAATTGTTTTTTTTTTTTGATTATTTATTTATTCATTCCGCTAAAATTTCATTTCTTATAACTTATAAGTTTATCTTCAGAAAATATTCTTTTTTTTTTTCTTAAATATTTGATCAATTTTTCAACAACATTTCATAAACTTTTCATAAAATATTCAATTGTAAATTTGCCCTTTACCCTTAATATTTTTCAAATTTTTGTACAATTTTTTTTTCACAATCTTCTGTATTATTATTAATATTATTTTGTTTTTAAGCAAATTTCTCAAATAAGAATTTATATTTCGATGTTGAAACTATTATTACTTAGGAAACCTACAAAGGCAACTATTAGCTTCATAACAATAATTATTAAACTAATTTAAATGAGCCAAATCTGATCACAGTCTTCTAAAAATATCTAAAAATCGATTGGAAATACTGTTAAAATCAAAGGGCAAGTTTTCTATAATAGCGTTATTCAAGACATTTTTAAAAATATTTTCTATTCTATTTAGTTCAATAATCGATTCAGAATTATTTAATTTTTTTTTCTTTCAATAATCTCAGATTAAGTACGTTTTTATTTTTCTAAAAGTTTGAAATTTTTTTTTTTTATAATTACGTATACTTTTCTTTAAAATATTTTTCTTTTGATTATTGTTAATACTG
>JAZBGX010002646.1:531-12064 GCA_037414775.1 Zonitis immaculata | reverse complement strand
ACTTAAAACGCAAATTAGTTGCATATATGAATTCTTTTGGGAGTACTCTTGATTCTCTACAGATTTTGATTGAATAGTTTAGGACTCGTTCCTCATACTCTTTGGAAAAGATTATGTGTGACAATGTCTGCAATGACCCAAAACTATTACGATTAATCTCCAATGAGTGAGACTCTGTTGAGAGAGCGCAAAAGACTTATGGTGCCGAAAAAAATCTTCTTTATAGTTAAACAACATATTGAGAACCTTTCTTAAACGTTGTTGTGGGATGCTCTGAATCTATTCAGTTACTTGAAGCTTAGAAGCAAATTTAAAATTTTCTTTGTCATTTTTTTACAGGTCGATTATGGTAGTGCTTTAGCATGTCAAACTGGTGACAATCAATATACCTTATCTGGTATTTATTCATGGGATACCGGATGTAAGGGTGATGGCCAAATTGGTGGTTATGTTGCACCAGATGTTGAATGGATCAAAACAACATTACAACAACCATTGGAACAATTGAAACAAATCGAACATCAATATTATGCCTAAACTGTAGAAATTAATGCTCAAAAACAAAAAACAAAAAAAAAACAATTGCCACTAATAAAAGACGAGTGATAACAAAAACAAAAACACAAAAAAAAAAAAATCGAAAATAATAATCAGGGAGTTGCAATTAATTAATTTCTAACTTGGGAAAAAAAAAACAGAAACTACTGCCATATTTGTCGAGTTAAAGTTTTTTTCTATCGATTTTCATTATAATTTTCTTTCATTTTTTTTTTTTTAAATAATAAATATAGCAATGAGAAAATATATTTAAATAAACAAAAACAAAAAAAAAAACAAAAATTGTCAAATAGGTGTGTAATGTAATTATTTATACGTGTATGTAAATGATGTAATAACCATTGTGTTTATTATTATTATAATTATTATTATTATTTTGATAAATAAATTTATTTTATTGATTTTCTGTTGTTTTTTTTTTTTTGGACACCCTTGAACTAACGATCGTACCACGCTGTTTCTCCTCAAAGTTGGCGTTGACTCTGCGAACGTACGTCCGTTGATAGTTTCAGCCGCCTGTCGGTAATGCAGAGATCTGACGCTAATTACAATAATAATTTGTAGTCAATTATCAATTAACAGCAAACTTTGATTTTCTACATTCTAGCACAAATTTACTGGATCATTTTACATTATTCAATCATTTTATCACGTTACAATCCAGTCTCAATATTCTAACCTTAATTTTTGTCAAAAAATATATCAACAAATGTCAAATTTAATCAAGCATGAACTACGCTAGGCCCTACGTTCTTCAATGCAACGCCAGCTTTGAGGAGAAATAGTGTGGTATGATCGTTATAGCGAATTCAGTTCACTTGATCACAGGCTGATATATGGCAATATTGCTCAACGATTGGCTCGGCAGCGAATGTCTCTATGTCTCTATGTTGCAAAGTTTCGGTCCAAAATGGGGTGTTTAGAGGGCGCCACAATAGATTCCCGGGAGAGTTTGAAAGAAAGTGATGACCGTCATATTAGAATGAGACAGAGGCAGCACAAAAAAAATGGAGAATCGCCTAATTAGAGGAATATAATGAAAATATTGGAATAAAAAATGTAAAAATTGGGTAAATTTTAACTTTAATTAGAAGAAAAAAAAAATATATGAAATATTGATAAAAAAAGATTACCAAATCTATTCAATACGTGTGCCATACTTGTGCTAACTTCACTTTGTTTACAAGCCCCATAAAGCGCTAGCTTCATGTGCATCGACAAGTTACACAGAAATCTACACTAGCGACCTCTAAACACCCCTTTTCAGAAATTATTTCTCAATTTAGTCTCTGATTGGGTCACATGTTCAATAACATAACCTCAATGTTTCATTTCTAATATTTTATTGATCACAAAATATAATGGTAATGAAACATAACCTTACAAAAAAAAAATATATAAAATACTCAATTATTAATTAAAATTTAACATACAATGGGAATATAAATGAAATAAGTACAAAAATTTCCATAAATCTAAATATGTATAATTATGTATTTAAGCCACTGTTGTGTTCCATTTTTCTTTATTAGGCTGTACTAAACCAAAAGCTGAATCATAATTACCTTTCGATATGAATAAGCGTTTGAAATGTGGCATACAATATAATAAGCCTTGATTATACGAATATGAATCAATTCTGAAAAATAAAAAGCCATAAAACAATGTTCTTATATCAAAACGCCATCTATTGACCATTCATAGAACTAGTCATGTCGATTTTGTTAAGTTAAAGACTCATAGATGGCATTGAACTAATATTATATAGCCATCTCATCTAGATTACTATAATTTTGAAATTATAGTTTAATTCGATTAGATGACCAATAGATGACGTTGTTTATTATTATTATTATTATTATTATTATTATTATTACCTTAAAATACAGTTACATTCCATACATTTGAAGCAATTTTTATGATAGATACGTTCATGTATAGAAATCTTCTCTAATGGATAAACTCGAGCTTTACAACTTTCACAAATTTCTATCACATTTGGTATATCCTGATCAAAAAAAATTACAAAAAAAAAAAACAATAAATTAATATTTTAGCAAGGTCCGGATTCGAAATTATTATAGCCTCAAAATTATGAAATATCCCTCGTTTTTTGTTTTTTTATTGTAAATTAAACTAGGCTCAAGTGGGATAGTTTCTCATGAAATTAGAATTGTTGTCGGCTCAAGGTTATGTCATTTCA
Organism: Zonitis immaculata; assembly: GCA_037414775.1. Lineage (NCBI taxonomy): Eukaryota > Metazoa > Arthropoda > Insecta > Coleoptera > Meloidae > Zonitis > Zonitis immaculata. Next base: position 9,303 of record JAZBGX010002646.1, on the reverse strand, counting down.
ACGTTTAAGCTTAATTCAATATACTTAAAATGTCACCACTATGCTTAAATAGCTCAATAGCCACACACAGTATACTTTAGTCAATAATCTGACAACTGTCTTAAGCTAAGATTAAGTAAAATAATCGAATTCGGTCCTTCACTAATTAATATAAGTCAAGCTTAAGTATAATTTGTTTAAAATTATATAGAAAATAATTTGAGGCACTGTTAAAGTTGAGCTCAATTTGAATTATAACGTTTAAAATGTATCCTGAATCGAAGTTAAGCTTAAAAATATATATATTCAAGCTGAGTCTTCGATTAGATTCAAATGATTGTTGCAATGAACTTATTATTTTTGAGTAAACATTAAACCGAGTTTAGAATTCGTAAATTCAATCAAATTTGAAAGTTTAAGTGGAGTTCAAGTATTACTTCAATTATTGATATTATAAGTCCACATTGAACTGAATAGGTGCAATAGAGATGGGATAATAGTATAGTTAATAAGTCAAGCTCAGCTTAAACCAAGCTCAAATTCAAAAATATTTTGTAATACAATTTAAAGATATATTGTTGGCAAACAACTAGTATAATAATAACTTTAAAATTAAAGCTCAACCCTTATCTTTAAGGATTTACTTAATACTTATTATCTTGATTCAACACTTAATCTTGAAATCGCTTCAATTGAATTTCAGTTCGTTTAAAGTTAAATCGAACATAAGTTGTTATCAGAATTATGAACTACAAATGACTCTTATTAAGTTCAGTTTAAGTTTCCGGTAAAAAATTGTCATTTGTTTATCTAGACTCGATATTGCAAATTTCAAATGACGATTAAATTTGGAGGGTTAAGTGAAGTTCAAGTATAACTTAACTCAAGTATAATAATTTTTCAATTAAGTGTTGAATGGCAAGTTTAAATTTTTTTAAAGATAAATGATTCAATTCTCATTTAAATGTAATTTAGTACTGGATACGTAAAGTAGAGATGGGAAAATAATAGCCGATAAGTGCAAGTTTAAGTTGAATCGAGCAAAAAATGAAAAATATTTTGTGATACAATTGACAAACAACTGAACTTAATAATAATTCTAAAAATTCAATTCAATCAGTTAATTCAAGCTTAAACTCCAGTCGATATAGAGATGGGATAATGATACTAAAAAATTTGTATAAATATATACTTTCAAATGATTGTAAATAGAAATTAAGTTGCTTAAACTTGAGAAGCTCAAATGACTCTTATTTAGCTCCATATTAAACTAAGTTTAAGTGTTATTTATAGTTGGTAATTAATCCTCATCTTTGAGCGTTTACTTAAAGCTTATTGAACTCAATGAATAATTCATCTTGAGGTAGGTTCAATTAATCCAATTACTTAAGCGACGATTTTGTGTTTGTCATCTAAGTTTCGAATTGAGCTTATTTAAGATTATTGCATTCAAAGTTCAGTATTTGATTAAGTTCAAATGAATGCTGCAATGGACACTCATTGATAATTCAAGACTTCTAACTTTATAAAATGTGAATGAATCTGAGTGAGGACTTATTGAATTTAACTAGTACTTAATGTTGAGGTCGATTCGATGACTTTTCAAACTGTTTGAGAATCAACTATAAGTGACACTTAAACATTAAATTGTTGGATTCTGATTCAGTATAGTTTAAATATGACTTAATTGATTGATGTCGAAAAAAATTATTGATTAATAAATAATTAATAGAGATGGGATAATCTTAGCCGTTAAGTACAGTATACAGCTTGAGCTATGTTTTTAACATCGACAAAGATTTAATAGATATTGATCAACAACTGACTGAATTGTAACTTTAAGTTTAAATCGTAGTCACTCAAATTCTACTCAATAGAGATGGGTTCAAGCATACTATTTGTAAATAATTCCTATATATAGACATTTGTAAATTATCGTAAATTAAAGTGAAGATAAACCGGGACTTGGACGTTATAACCGATCATCTGCATATCAAAATGTGTCGTTATAACCGAACCTCAATTGAATTGTCTTCGATTTTTTTCTTCTTCTAATTATTATTATGATTGTTATCATGAAAAAAACAACAACACAATAATTGTATTTTCGACATACAAGATTTATTTCTTCACTCATAAAACAATAATACAATATTATCATTATTATAATAATTTTTTTTTTTTGTTGATAATAATAAAGAACAAAAATTGGCACATTGGAGAAACAATTAGAATTTTACTCTTTTTTTTTTTTAGAAATTTTCTTTTATCAAAACAATTGAAAAGACAAAATACTTATTATAATAAAAACAATTGGAAGAATTCTAATTCAATCACAATTTCTGTGTATTTTTTAAAATTATTAATTTAAAAATTAACGATATTAATTATTAATTTTCGCAATAAAATTTATTTAATTCTGATTATAACAAGCGATCGAACATAACTATTATACATACGTAGTTGGAAGGACATGGGCGGAGCTAATTGATTGGCTCACTTGAAAAGTGACGCTTGGAGCTCGACCCATACCCGCCCAAATGTATCTGTATGTATACATATAAAATTTGGATTACTCGTTATGACTCGATAAACAAAAATTCAATTATTGAAGGAAAAAAACGACATAAAACATTGAATTTTAACAAATCTTCAATTTTGAATATTATTATAATTGTTATTAATATCATTATTATTATTATTATTATAGCTATTACTATTATTATTATTATTATTAACTATTTTATCCAAAAATGTTCTTATCAATCCTAATTGAATATTTCTATTGTTGAAGAATTTTCGATAAAAAAAAGCGAGTAGAAACATTTTTTTTTTTTTTACTTTAAAATTGTCGCCCATTAAGAAGTTGAATCTCACTAGAAATTATCAAAAATATAAATTATATTATAGAAATATACAACATTTGAAAAAGCATAAACGCAACTAACTGTCTGAGCCTTTCAATTTAGCTACAGCATAAGGTGTGGGCGTGCGAGATATTCGAACATTTTAGCTCCGCCCATACTCTTTCAAATGTGAATCTCCAATAATTTAATTTTTTTTTTTTTAATTTAAAACAAAGAAAATCAAAAATACACAATACTCAAGCTTTTTTGTTGTTTTTATACGAACAAAAAAAAAAAATGCCAAAAACAATTGAAAAATAAATCATGCAACAATTATTGTGTTAAATAAATTTTAAGAAAAAAATCAAATCAAAGACAATTCTCAAAAATGCAATTTTTTTCTAATAAAATTAGCTAAAAAAAAAAAAAAAATTATAACTTACCACAAATCGGTTAACTTTAACTTTAGGTCGATTCGTTTCAATTGTCGATTCTCGCATCGATTCAAAACGTGCTCTTAAACTGTAATCAAAACAATTATAATACCAATAAATAGAAAGAATGCTATGTTGATCGAAAAGTTCCTAGAATTAATACCAAGTGGCGCTGTCAGTCACCCGATTTGAGTTTTCCCGGTTTCAATACACTAACTGTCAGTAATATTGTACAGCGGTTTACCAGACGCATTAACGCTTTACACTTGGTCATGAGTCATAAGTACGGTCTTATAGACAGGTCGTGATACTGCTATCTTACTATCATTGGTAGGGATAAGCTCTTATGATGTAAGAATTTAGTTACTAAAATTGCCACAAGGAGCGCCATAATCGAGCAGGACAGTTGTGCGAAAGAAATATAGAATGTGCGAAAAAAGAGACTACAACAACAACTTTTTGTTGTTGTCTCTTTCCCGCACAGTTGTCCTCCTCGATTATGACGCTCCTCGTGGCAATTTTAGTAACTAAATTCTTACAACATAAGAATTTACCCCCACTACTACAAGTGTCAAGACTGTGGTCATAAGTAATGAATGCAGTGGCAGGTCGTAGTGATAGAAAAGCCACCAAAATATCGATTAAGTAAAAGTTCAAGGCATAGTTAATGATTCGGCTTTGCACCGTATCGCAGCAAACTTAGACTCGACAGACTCACATTTCATGCGAGCAAGCAAGTTTGAAACCGATCCAGCTTCAGGTGAGCGAGTGGCGAGCACTCAATGAGCCAACACCGAGAGAAATATGTTTTCAGTCGAAAAAGAAGGTGCATCATGTATTTCTGACAGAAAATCAGACAATTAACAAGAAGTATTTTTTTTTTTGGGCTTTATACGGCCTTTTCGTGAAATAGTTCATCTAAATAGGGAGAATCTCTGGCCGAACAATAACTCGTGTGCTTTACATCATGACACAAATTTCAATATGTTCCACAGCCACCGTATTCACCTGATTTAGCCCCCTGTAACTTTTTACCGTTTGATAGATTCGAAATACCTACTATTACGGAGCAACTGAGACGATATCAAACAAAAAATCGCAGCCTAAGAATCGAGTACTACAAATGCTTTGGGAAATGGATCAAGCGCTGGCAAGAGTGTGTTGTAGTTGATGGAGAGATTATTTCGAAGGGTAAAACATCAATTTTGAATGATAAACTAATATTTTGTGATTTTGTGTGTGAATTTTGGGAACTTTTTGATCAAACTGGTATTATAGCCCGTTTAATACAAAAGGATGAACATTGCTACATCAACAGATTCTGTGGCACGTCGCCTACTAGGCTAGACTGTATCAACTCTTCTATTATGGCTACTTTTGAATTTGCTTTTGAGAAAGCAAAAGCAGATGAACTGAATATAACTGGTTTACTCGATCTTGAATGGCTTGACTGTTTCGTACGATGTCGATATGAGCAAGGGTCATCGTTTCGTATTAAACAGATTATAATTATTGTTTTAATCGTCTATAATCAATTTAATTACGTTCGTGTCGATTCAATCGATTGTTCATCGCCTAATTCCTCAATTAGATTAACACCATTCGTTTGTTCTTTTTTAATTTCATTAGCTTCCCATTTTTCAAATTTAGCACGTAATTGTTTGGCACGTGCCGCTTTTTGTGCTTCAATCAAATCATCATCATATTGTTGTAATTTATCATTTTCATAATCATCTTGTCCGTCATTATCATCATCATCATCATCATCATCATCATCGTCATCTTCACTACTAGTCGTTTCATGTTGTCGTTCCGTTTCTGGTGGTGGTGTGAAACATTTCAATGGTTTCAGACCAATTGGTTGTTGGTCTTGTTTTGTTAAATTCTCTTCCATTTGTCGGAATTTCGATAGCATTTTTGTTGCTGTATGTTGTTCTTTTGCTATTACAGAATCTTCAATTATTTCTTCTGAACGTACAATATCTGGATCACGATAAACTTCACGATCTGGAGTAGACACCTACAACAACAACAAAAAAACATCAAATTTCAATTACAATCAATACATTCAAGTAGTTATTTTAGACGTGACAATGTCATCAATAGAAAAACAACAAATGAGGGCATTTGAACAAGATTCCATGTTGTGGAAAAATTGCATCTATCACTAATAGTTTACTAGAAATATTCGATGATAGAGCTAAGATAACTTTTGTAAAGCAATGAGACATTGTCACGTTAAAAAAGCAACCACAAAGTTTTCAGTTGCGATTCAATTTTGTATTAATTAGAAAATTCAGGTTATTTTGTTAATTCTCCAATCGATCAATCCCCAAAATAACGTCACAATCAAATTAAGGTTATGTACAACAACAACAACAACAACAACAAACTCAATATAACCTCAATGCAGAGATGACGTAATAGCTTAGAAACAAAATAAAATGACAGTTGGAGATCGGATGAGATTAGTGATTATTATTATTATCAATTGTTGCAAACAACAACAACAACAACAACAACAATTGTTGCCAACCTTGGTTTGTCCATCACGCGGTGGTGTTATTCGAAATTGTTTACGTTCTTTTTCTGGTTCTTTATATGTTTCGAAAAATTTGAAACGTTGTTGTATATCAGCCGTTGGTATTGGTAGATTATCATCAATTTGTTCAATTGATGATTTGACAACATCTTCACTCGATGCTGTTTTTGATAAATATGCCTGAATTTTAAAAAAAATAATTTTGCTTTCGGTTTTTGTTTTTTTTTTTGTAGTTGGTGGATCTAGTTTTCAGAAAATGGGAGCAACAAAAAAAAATGATGAAAATTTACCTCTCTAGCTCTTTTTACTTCTAATTTTGGTGTTGAGACTGGTGTGATTTGTGGTGGTTTCGATGCATGTGCATCCAATTCCAAAAATAGTGAACGTGATTTCTTGCTAATCTCTGAAAAATTACAGAAAATTACTCTTCACTCAAGTTTAACTATAGCTTAAACCACACTCAAGTCATGAAAGTAAAGTCGAGCTTAAACTTGATACGACTTAAACTTGATTAGACACCAATTTGAGTGTCCAAAGATTGAAACCTACCATTCCAAACATTGTTGAGATTTATAGACCAAGAATCATCGATACCAAAACTTAACTTAAGTCACATTCAATGTTATTTGATTCAAGTTTGAGGGTATGACTCAAGCAACATATTTCATTATTGAATTTCAAAAATAAATTGGAATTCTCAATTTTAACCCATATAATAAAAAGCCTTAACTTAAGCTAAACTCAATCACAGTTCAAATCGAATTTAAGTAGTTTTCGGAAATAAAAAAAAAACAAAAAACCTTCGACTAATTCTGGAACCATCAGATAGAAATTATTAAGTGACACTCAAATCAAAAACAAATATTTTCTATATTGAACATGATATTCCAAAATTCTGATCAATACTCATGATTAGCACTTAAACTACACTCAAATTTGAGTGTCAAAAATTGAAAATTTCCATCACAAACGTTTTCGGATTAAGTTAAACGAAATTTGAGGTAACATTTATAGAACTGAAAAAACCGATTTATTTCTAATCAAACTTAAGCCACACTCAATTTAAAGTGTTGCTTAACTTGACGTTTTCCAAGTTTGCAAATTATTTCAATTATTGAACAATTGATTCAATTTCAAGTAAACTTCAACAAAAAAACTTTTGCTCAAGCTTGACTTAATTAAAGCTTAAGTCTTATCTAGGTAAATAAAAAAAACTCCAGTTCTGGAATATAATCTAAGTGAAATAGAAGGCCACTTAATTCAAATCAAGTTCAGTTAAAGTACTCCTTAAACTATGTAAAGTAACACTTTATATTAGTACTCATGATTAATACTTAAGTTAGACTTAAATTTGAATTCTAAATATCGCAAGTTTCCAAACAAGTTAAGTTATATTTGGCTGAACATTCATAGACCAAGAAAAATCGATTTATATCCTATACAAGTTGAAACACACTCAAATTTGAGTGTTATTTAAGTCGGTATTTCTGCAAGTTTGTGTGTGTATGACTCGAAGAATTTATACAATTATTGGAAAATTGATAATCGATTCAATTTAAGTATAAGTTTGACAAAAACATCTTAGCTTAAGCTTGACTTGAGCGGAGTTTAAGCCGAGTTCAAGTAGTCTCAAAATTAAAAAATCCAATTTTTGAAAATATTTCAGATAAAATAGAGAGCAATAACTTAAGCTTGACTTAAATGAGTTTAAGTCGAGTTTAAGGAGTTTTTTAAACTTACCACTTTCAAAAACTTCTGAATCATCACCATCTTTTTGATTATTTTGTATTTTCTCCATCGTAACTTCACCTTTTTCAAATTTCTCCTTCAATGATTTCGTTTTATCACAAACTTCAATTGGTTGTTCACGTTTCAAATTTGTACACGTTTCAGATTCCATTACAGCTTGCTGATAAGCCTCCTTCATTTTACCTTGTTTCCCCTAAAAAAAAAAATGATCATTAATTTGAATAATTTTGTTATTTTTGCACCGATTAATTTTTACCATAAATAATCGATTACGTATCGATTGTATTTCCTGTTTCCGTTCTTCACGACGTTCATCTTTCGAATTAATTTGTTCAACATTCTCCCATTTATTTTTAACATCGGACATACCAGTAAAATGAAATGGTTTCTCTTTTTGTACACGTTTAGCACGTATCAAATCAGCATCTACATTATCATCATCATCATTGTCATTATCATTATTATTATCATCATCTTCAGATGAACTCTCTTCAATTGGTATACCATTCAATGAATCATCAGCCACACCGATATCCATACCTTTAGCTTGAAACCTGCAACAATTGAGTTGATGTTATTTTAGAGGTTGACAGTTCGACCATAACCTCAATGCAAACCAAACAACAATGGCCACCTTAATATTTTCATTTTTTCTAATTGAGGTTATGTTAATCTCTTAGTTGACAGTTCAACATTACCTCAAAACAAAACAAACAAAAATGGCGTTTTATTGTTTTGATTGAGGTTATGTAATTCTCGACATTGGCAGTTCAATTTAAATCCTAACAAAAATGTAATTTTTTACCTGGCTAGTTTTGATAAGATGGATGGTGATCGTTTAACATTAACTGGTGATTTCGATTGTGATTGTTCAAAATCGTTCAATTCATTTTGATGTTGTTCGAATACTTGGAAGCGTTCTTTAACATTCAAACTTTGTAATTCTTCTAAACCCAAGTCTGGCTTATCGCTAGCTATTAAATAGAATTTATTATTAATATTAAATATCGAATAGATTAATAAAGTTTTATTGTTTTGAATTAGAAAATAAAATCTCATCAAATTAGGTCATTAGAAAAATTATAGAATATCGAACAATTATATTATTTCAAGCAATCATGAAAAAAGTTAACACGTTAGAAAGCGAAGATCAAATTATTTTTTATTTAATTTTTTTTTTTCAAATAATTCGTGATCAAAGTAATTAGTAATTTCGTTTTTT
>JAZBGX010002644.1:0-12068 GCA_037414775.1 Zonitis immaculata | reverse complement strand
ATCTTTTTACTTGCTTTGATAATAGTCATAAAATTTGAATCCAAAAAAAAATTTTCTTGAAAGCAGGGAAAATTTATACGTTATAGCCGAGTTTTAACTACGTTATAAAAAAGTTTGAAATACATTGTTTTTATGGAGATTTGGCCGTTCCAAGTCAAAAAATACGCTATAACAGGAAATACGTAATAACCAAGTACGCTATAACCAAGTTCGACTGTAGTAGTATTACATATATTGTCTCTAGTCTCTGCCTCCGCCTAGCTAATCTCGATTGATAATTGCTTCGCCTACGCATTTTTTTTTATTGGCTATTTTATAAAATTAATAATTTATTAACGGTGGGTCACATACAATAATATCTCAGGACTTTTGTCTGAGAATTTCATCCCCTCTATACCATTTCATTTAAGTCCAATATTTTCAACTCATCCTGTATTATAGAAATCAATGCACAGTACCGACATATACAGGTAAGTCAATAGTGCGGGAACGGAAGATAGTGGCTTTGCTGATGAAAATTATAAAAATGTTTTAAGTCATCATATATAACGATAGGGGCTGCATCGACTAAAATTATTTTCAGCTTCATTAGATGGTCCACTATTCCAGGGCCGTACTCAACTTCTTTTTTTCAAATGGAATTCCATATATTTTTTTCATATTCTGATTTGTTGTTCTAAATGCTACACCCGCATATTTATTTTTTAAATTTCCAATGTAGGGTTGCCAAGTTATTAATTTTTTTGTGTAAATTTTCGGAAATTCACGTGATCATTTAGAATTCTCTATCAGTATCATTATTAAATATTAAATATGTAATTTAGCATGTCGATGGAGAAAGTTTGGATTTTTCAGACGCTGTTAATACAATTGGATATTATTGTACAGGGTATTCACCAGAACCGATTAATTTATACAATATTTGGAGGGCCATAACTTTCTTAATTCAAATGGAACACCCCATATTTTGCTAAGGCTCTACGTAGCCCTATTAATTATCTTTCACTTTTGTTGAACATATGGTATTCCCAATACGCGTACTTATTTTTACAAAATCTTCATCATAGAAGTACATATAAATTTCATCATAGAAGTGTAGATTTCAAAACTTATTAAGGTATTTAACAAGTTTGTTACACGGAAATATGAATTTTGTCGAAATAGTGTTTATTTCAAAAATTCGGATCGTTTTTACCAGAACCTCAACATAGAAGTGTGAATTTTTATTCGAAACAGTGTTTATTTCAAAAATTTGGATCGTTCTCACCAAATCTTCATCATAGAAGTATAAATTTTATCATAGAAATGTAGATTTCATAAATTATTGAGGTATTTACCAAGTATGTAACACGAAAATATTGCTTTTGCCTTTGTTCCTTTCGTAAAATTTGTGATTTTTTCGTGTATCTCTCAATAAAGTGTATACACTTAGAGGTTATTTTCGTTATTTTAACTGATATAACTGATTTTTACAGAATAGACAGTAATTAACAAAATTAATATTATTTGAAAACCAATAATTTGTACGTATCTATCGTCGGTCGTCGGCGTCAAAATTGAAATCACCCTATCGTAAAATTATATCGTTTTCTTTCGCTCTTTGTCATAACGCAAAAAAATACCCGGTCCCTTCAATTTCGCCATATAGAGTTTACATTGTAATGTAATTTTATTAATTTTTCAGTATTAGTTTTTACAGTAAATGTTTTATTTTTTTTTTTGGAAGTGACCAGAAGTCATTATCATCCTACCTGTATAGTATATAGCAACAATTAATTTATTTAGTCATCAGAAAATAAAATATGTTGATAATTTAATCGTTTTCATTTGAAATTTTCGAATAAGTATCAAGTCTTTACGTTTGCGCACAACGAACCGGGTTGGTAAAAAGATGCAGAAGAGGTCGTTTTCTGTCTCACTTCCATCGTGACCCCAACACTTACAGGCGTTAGCAATATAGGAGTATTCAGTGTTACATATATGCTAAACAATGTCATTTTCTTTAATTTTTGTCAATTGTAGTGTCAATATCACTTGTTATAAAAAACCTAACCTCACAAAAAAAATGTAAACAACGTCAACTTTTCGTGTCATTTTTTAAAATTTTAATGAAAATAATTTTTCCACAAAAACTACTGTTTGAAATTTCAAGACAATATTGGTTCCAACAATATCTATACCCTGTGAAAATTTCATTTCGATTGCTCGAAATCTATGGCAATTCATTCCTAAAAGTCACATACAGGATGAGTTGAAAATCGTATGAACTTAAATGAAAGCGTGGATAGGAGATGAAATTCTGAGACGAAAAGTCCTAAGACGTTATTGCATGTGACCCACCGTTAATTACTTATTAATTAAATAAAGCAGTCAATAAAAAACAGTGCGTAGGCGAAGTAAGAATCAGTCGGGATGAGCTAGGCGGAGGCAGAGACTAGCGACACGCGAGCGGTATGAACTCTCCCCACTAACGTAGGACGGGTCAATCTGGTAAGCGTTTAATCCGGTGGAATTTTCAATAAAACAATACATTTTGAAGAAAATTTTGAATTTTTATGTAAGAGAAACTTATTATAATGAAAAATATATGTTACAAAAAAAATATATAAAATGATTTTCTTACAATTTAAAAATCTGCTAAAATTATAAAGATTAAGCTTATCCTTATTTAAATTTGAAATCATCGGCAGTAAATTGAACTGTTTCTCAATGTGAAATGTTAGAATTCAATTATTCGTCGAATTTCAATAATGAATATGAAGTTTTTCTATGAAAACAATTAAACAAAATTCAATGAAAATGATTCAGCTGACTCAATTTTTGTGCAATGAAAAAATAATAAAGTATTATTCCATAAATTTTATTGGCGAATAAATTAAGACAATTTTTTGAGAAAAATTTAACTGAAAAATTATCCCTTAAATTTATTATTTTATTGCAAATTCTATTGGACTAAACGTTTAGCAGATTGACCCGTTCTACGGTAGTAGGGAGAACTGACACCACTGGCGTGTCTCTAGTCTCTGCTTTCGCCTAGCTATAATCTCGATTGATTCTTGCTTCGCATACGCACTTTTTTTACTGGCTGCTTTATAAAAGAAATAACTAATTAACTGTGGGCCACATGGCCACATGCAATAATGTCTTAGGACTTTTCGTCTCAGAATTTTGTCCTCTATCCACCCTTTCATTTAAGTCCATGACTTTCAACTCACCTGTATATAGTGTGTAGAGGGGAGGAGTACAGTGTCTGTATATAAAAAGTGGTTCCAAAACTAGAGAAAAAATGAGGGCGCTGATGTGCTCTATGGAGAATATTTTAATGAGAAGTCGAAATATATTAAACAAAGACAGATATAGGTTCTCAAGGCACTATACATCCAATGTGGACGTATTATAATGCCGTTGGAGCGACTTTTATTTTTGCCCCTATAAATCACACTAGCCCCCTTATTTATTCCGTTGGACGCGGGCCATTTTTATCACTCGACACCATGAGACATTGCATTTCCCCCATCTACACTCCATATTTTTAGATAGAAGCCGAGCAAACATCAAAAAACCATTTTCAAAATGGCGTCAATTCGCCAACTCCCAGCATTGCAATTTTTTTCACAAAAACTACCAAAGTGATTCATTTGAAATTTTGAGACAATGTTGTACGTAGCAATATCTAAAAGTCAAAAAAGTTTTACAAAGATTGCTTGAGAATTACAGCAATAGGGGCGGTAAATCAAATTGACATGCACTTCGTCTTAGATAACTTTTGAATTTGGGTGTTGATTTTGATAGGACAAAACTTTTTGGATATATCTCGTTGAGATCTTTAATTTAGTACGTAATCATTTTTTTCGCAAGTTCTATAGAAGCCGATGAATAATCGCAAATAATCGAAAATTTCACAATTTCAACATTTGCGAGTTTTTTTCTAGAAAACTAAGCTACTCATATGGTTCCAATATAGTGACTCATAAAATTACAATCATTATATTCAATTATGTCCAGCGATTTGTCGATATCTATAAACATTAATGAGAAGAATGCCTTTACGTTTTTGACTTCAAATTCGAAAAAAAACATGATACAATTTAAAAATATAAACATCTCGAAAAGTAATCAACCGATCCAAACTGGACTAGAAAGGATGGATAGCCAATTGGATAGCAATTGTAAAACTACCCATCCGACCTCAATCCAACCAACTAATCAGAAATTATACCAACCTCCGAAACCCGAAAAACGATTTATTACCGATTTTACAAAGCCATCAGATTATTTATTTTGCAACTTGGTACTTATAACCTTTTGAAGCGCACGAAGTATATTTCTTTCATGTGAATTATTTTAAATAAATTTGTACAGTTTAATTAGGATTAGACCATATTTCAGCCGTTATTTCGAACATTTTTTTTTCAGTTGTTCATATTTATTTAAGATTTTGTGTGTAATAATTTTAATCGACCTAAATAAATGATAGAAATAGACAAAATAGATTTAGGAAATTAATTTTACGCGTATATTCAAAACTGATTGTTTGCTATTGAAGTATGCTGGGTGACGCATCTGATAGATGTTGAGTTTTGTCTTAAAATTGTATGATTCTTCATTTGTTTTTTGTATTTCTGTTTCTATAGAACCGTCAATCAATACAAAAAATCATTCTAATATCTAGAAATTTGTGACGAAAATATTTGAATCTAAAAGCAGATATTGGATATTTCATTTAATAATACCTACATAGGATTAGTGTTTGTTTTTAGATGGCGGAATCTATCATTATTTTTACCTAATGATGTAATAATATTTCAATATATTTATAATAACTTTGTTATGGTTTCATTATTGGATTATAATAAATTAAATTCAAATATTATTATAATGGATACAGTTGAGTAAATTTGTGAAAAGGATAAAATAATAATGATTAAAGCGTAAAGTGGAGAGATTTCTGGCAACTATATTATAGGGAGGGATTGCAAATGATATACAATAAGATTCACTTACAGCCCTGTCGCCCAGGTTTCTAACTCTACAATGCAAATGAGCCGTTTGACCAACTGTAGTTGTGACCTCTCTGCGGGTTGTATTGTCAAAATACGGTTGAGAAAACGCCTGTTCCCAGTATGGGCTGTTGTGTTCTGATCCGCCTTCTGCACAATCTGCAACAAAAACAAATATTCAACAAATATTTAACTTGAATGCATGAATATATTCTTTTGTCAAATAGGGCAGGGTAACCAGCTTCCTAATAAAAATTCGGACCCCAATTCTATTAATTCTATTATTAATTCAAATTGATATCAAATTTATCAGAAAAAAAATCCCGGACGTGCCCACCTGAGTATATAGGATCATCACTCATCTCTCATCACCTCATCACATACAAACATAACCCTATAGACCAGCCACCTCACTTTTTGAATAATTTTGTGTAATTATCAAAACTAATAGCTCAAATTATTAAAATAAAGTATTTTGTGTTGAATAGGACTTACCATTTTTCATGTTAAATAATCTAAAAACAATTTTAAACTTACAACAGAAATGATAAAAATCACTTTATCTATCGTTCTTGGCGGAAGCTACACTTATTGTATTATTACTATTACTAACAATTATTTGTAATAAAGAATATTTGATATACTCATCACAAACATAGAAGTTAGTTTTGAGATCATTTATTCCAATTAAAGTTCAATATTTTCTTATTTATTCAATAATATATGATGAGGCGGCTAGTAAGTCCTTGAGGGTTCTATCCTAATCTACATATGAATACACCATTAATTTTTGGTTAAATCAAAATCTATGGTCCTGTAATATGATGATTTTTATTTGTGCTAATAGAAAATTGCAGAAAATCGATGAAAAATATAGGTGTCCCGAAATTAGGGGTCATTGTAATTGTATTCTACGGCCACAAATAGTAAGAAAACTTCATATAATAATAGGTCGTGAAATGCTTACTAAGGAGGCTACTGTCCCTTGGAGTTGGAAATTTTAGGATGTTTTTTTTTTATATTTCTAAAACTAATGGAGATAAAACTATGAAAATTGGTATCATAGGTAAGCATTGAATGCCTATAAATAAGTTGCTAGTTTCAATTTTATAATAACTGCAGAACTTCCTCTATTTAGAGGTAGGATACGTATAAATTTCACTAAAACTTTTTTGTGCATCGTTTCTTTTGATTTTTAACATGAAGACTGAAAGTTCATTTTATTTCACACAAAAATGGTACTTGTCATTATACTCAATACGATACACCGTTTTCTCGTAAACCGAGTCTAAAAAACACCTTAGATGTAATAATCAAATAATCAAATATAAATAAAATGAACTTTCAGTTTTTCATGTTAAAAATCAAAAGAAACGATGCACAAAAAAGTTTTAGTGAAATTTATACGTATCCTACCTCTAAATAGAGGAAGTTCTGCAGTTATTATAAAATTGAAACTAGCAACTTATTTAGGCATTCAATGCTCACCTATGATACCAATTTTCATAGTTTTATCTCCATTAGTTTTGGAAATATAAGAAAAAAACGGCCTAAAATTTTCAGCTTCAAGGGGCTGTAGCCTTCTTAGTAGGAATTTTTCGACCTATTATTTATACATATGGAGTTTTTTTACTATTTTTGGCATCAGAATACACTTCTTCAATAATGACCCCCTAAATTCGGGACACCTGTATAATTGGGAGATCGTCAAAAAATGTGGTTATTCATGCAATAATAATAATAATAATAATAATATGTAATAATAACAAAATAAACAAAAATGCATGGAATATAGACTCGTTATTAACCCAATGTATTGATAGAATGAAGCAAGAACTAGCAGTCCTAGGAAATCGTATAAGAAGGTATAATAAATCATACCAAAGAAAACACCAGAATAAGCTATCCCAACAAAACCAAAAACAGTTCTACAAAAACCTCGGGACTGAACAACAGAACAAGTGCGTGCCTAATATGCAACAACTGGAGAATTACTGTAGTGGTATTTGGTCCGTTCCAATAGAACATAATGAGAATCAGTGGGTAAAGATGAAGGAACAAAGTCATGAAAAATTAACACCCATGTTAGACTATAGAATTACACTCGATGAGGTTAAATGTGTTTGCATAATTGGACTGCAGCGTGGGAAGATAAAATCCATAACTTTTGGTGGAAACATTTGACTTCTCTACACTCGCAGATTGTTATATTGTTCAATGAATTTATTGATAATCCATCAATCATTCCTAAATACCTCACAAATGGAATCACTTACCTGCTACCTAAGAATGAAGATACATCGAAACCAGAAAATTACAGACCAATAACTTGTCTTCCGACGATTTATAAAGTGTTTACCTCAGTTATAATAATAGGAATATCTCCATTGCCTGGATCGACTATCAAAAGGCCTTTGATTCGGTACTACATTCATGGCTAATAAGAGTATTAGAACTGTATAAAATTCACCCACAAGTGAACCAAAAACTAAAACATATGATGAAGACATGGAGAACAACACTATGTATAAAGAATGCTAACAACATGATAACATCTAAGTCGATCTGGATAAGACGGGGTATATATCAGGGGGATAGTTTGAGCCCAAATTGGTTCTGTATGGCACTTAATCCATTATCAAAACTCCTTTATAACACCGAACTGGGTTTCAAATTAAAAGGTGAACAAAACCACAACCACATAGTTAATCACTTATTTTTTATGGATGATCTTAAGCTGTTTGCGGTGAATAGGGAACAGTTAAACAACTTAATTGATACTGTCGCTATATTTAGCGAAGACATAGGCATGCAGTTCGGTATAAATAAATGCGCAGTTCTTGATATAAAGAGAGGAAAATGCTTAGAAACGCCAGCCATTGAAACAACAATCAGAAAGCTTAACTTACCATCTTTGCCACTGGAAGCAGCTTATAAATACCTTGGTTTTGGTCAGTTACTTGTCACATGCAACAATCTTGTAAAACAAACGTTGCAGGATACTCTCAAATCTAGAGTGAACAAGATATTGAGCTCTGGATTATACTCTAAGAACAAAATAAAGGCTATCAATACCTGGGCCATTCCGTCTCTTGCTTTTTCGTTCGGTGTGATAAATTGGTCCAAAACTGAGCTAGAGGAGATTAATAGAAGTATAAGAACGCTATTAACTGAGTGGAGAATACATCATCCGAAATCTGCGGTTGAAAGATTATACTTACCAAGAAAAGAAGGCGGCAGAGGTCTGTTGGACTTTATGGACCTTATGTCATAAACAGATCATTTTGATGAGAGAGTATTTTTCTCAAAGAGCAAGAATTAGTAGAATACACCAAAGCATACTAGAAGCTGACCGCAATTACACACCGCTCAATCTGGTCAAAAGAGAATGTGCGATAAACATCACAACGGTAGAAAGTCGTAAAGAAATCTGGGCTCAAAAGCCACTACATGGTAGGTTTCCCTATTCCTTATCAACAGCTGCGAAAGAGAAATCGTTATTATGGTTAACGAGGGGGTGCCTATTTGCTGAGACGGAGGGATTTCTCATCGCTATCCAAGATCAAGCAATCAATACAAGGAACCATCAGAAGATCATATTGAGGATGCCGGTGGATGATAGATGTAGGTTATGCAAAGCTTACTCTGAAACAATAAGCCACCTTGTGTCTGGTTGTCCCAACCTGGCCAACACTGAATATTTACATAGACATAATCTCACTGCTGGTATTTTGCACCAAGAGCTTATATCGAAATATGGGTTTATTCAGACAAAAACATCATATTACCAGTACAGACCAGAACCAGTACACGAAAACAATGAAATCAAGATTTACTGGGATAGAGCGATAACAACTGATAGAACAATAACCGCTAACAGACCTGACATTGTATTGCATGATAAAGTAAGGAGAAGAGCAGTTTTAATTGACATAGCACATCCTGCTGATTACAACTTAATTAAAACAGAAATTGACAAGGTTAATAAATATAGGGACCTTGCTGAAGAGTACGGAAAAATACATCGTTTAGATACTGTACGAATTATACCGATTGTAATTAGCACTAACGGTCTAGTAAGTGAAAACTTATCCCATTATTTAGAAGAACTTGAGGTTAAGGAAGATTCTGTAATTCGTGAAATGCAACATTCCACCATTCTAGAGACTTTCCGAATAGTGCGATTAGTACTAAATATGAATTGATAAGTGATAAAAATTAAATATAATCGAGGGTATGGTTTGCCTGAAGCCCCCATATTCGAACCCGACCGGCTGTGGATGATGGATATAATAATAATAATAATAATAAAAATAATAATAAATAAATAAATCGAAATTATCGTAAAAACTAGTTCAACAAAGGATCTTTGCACGAGATTAGATCCAAACTATGTGAAGAAAATGTAACTAGAAATGTTCGTGACTTTTACGATTGATTCAAACATTTCTAACGTGACTGAGTTTTAACTTCAACGTATTTTTATCATTTACAACATAACCAATTATTTGATAATATAAAAGTAAATTTCAGTATATACCTATATGAAATAAGAAAGTTGGATCATCTCATGTACAATTTTCATTTATTATTTCTATTTAAACAAAATATTACCTTCAATTTTTATAAAAACAATTTCGAGTAAATTAAAAACAACAATTTTGGTTAGATACTAAACTTACAATAAGATTTCTTAACGTCGACGGACTTTCTATTTCTGTAAAGATAAATTAAAGAAAAAAATTGTGATTTTGTACAAATTTTTTTTTTATTATTAATATTATCAACATCAAGTCTAGCTCAAGTTATAAAAGACGAAGCAGGCAAAAAAATATCACATAAAGAAAAAATCCCAAGCTGCGTTATATTATTGTGATCTTATACATATAGTGATGATGGTCTTGAGAAAATTGAAACTAGTCTCAAATTTTTAAAAAATTGAAATAGTACATTAAAAAACAAGTTTTGAAAAATGACAATTCCTGCACGAGATTAAGTTTAAAAAACAAGCGCGCAGTGCGAGTTTCTCAATGGTTCAGTGCAGAGGACTTGTCTCTTGGAACGAGTTTTTTATACCATGGTTTCTGTTTTGCACTTTTTTTTGATAAAAATTGAAGTTTTGAAATTTGGGAAATTTCGCGACAGCTGTCAGTTACTATATTGTATATTATTTAGCGTATGGAGCATAGACTTATAAGAATAGACCACGCTAAATGTATAGTAATGGGATTATAGTGTGAGTGGGTGCGACTGCTCAATAATAAGGCAACGCTGCACAAATGGTTCCTAGATCTTTATTTGGGGGCGTGTATGTCTATTATATTTTATATATACATACTTGTAAATTTGATTTTTTTATTATCATTATTATTTTGTTTATAAACGTACAATAATTATGTCATTATTATACTGAGTTGGCGGAGGAGAAATGCTACTTCTTCACTGGCGGCAGTTTTACTTTTCCTTTTCCTTCCAAGGAAGGAAAAGTGTTGCCATGGAATCGGCAAATTATGTATAAATTCAAATGTCATTTTTATCTAATAAATTAATATG
The DNA here is from genome assembly GCA_037414775.1 of Zonitis immaculata. Taxonomy (NCBI): domain Eukaryota; kingdom Metazoa; phylum Arthropoda; class Insecta; order Coleoptera; family Meloidae; genus Zonitis; species Zonitis immaculata. The sequence goes on along the minus strand of JAZBGX010002644.1, from coordinate 1,515 downwards.
AAACGTACAATTTGCCAATGATGGAATTTCAAAATTAAAACCATGCAGTAATATAGAAATCTGCCCAGACGTAGCATTGATAATAGCACCTATTTGTATGCAGTTTGACGTTTAAAAAAACTGTCAGGTTTTCCAGCAAAATTATTTCCGAAAATTTTATCAATATAAATAAGTTGGATTGAAACGTTTAAAAAAAATAGCATATTTAATGTGGAGAAGTGACTTTTCATGGCTTGCCTGCTATTACCTGTCTTACTCCGTTCAGCAAGTAAACTCAGGCGCACCATGAAAAGTCACACTCCTCCTTCTTATTAAATAATACATATAATATTATCTATAAATTCCTATGTAGGTAGAATGCAAACATCAAAAATTTTCCTCAAGTATTTTTTATCGAAAAATGGAGAAGTTATTTTACAAATATCACAAATAAATCCACAATATAGTTCCGTATTGTTTATAAGTTATGTTATAAGTTATAACATAACAATCACAACTGTTATTATTTAAACTTTTATGTAATGTAAACAAGGCAAAAAATTGATTTACTTGAATATTTCGAGACAAAAATCCACGTGTTATGTATGTTCGATAGTACCATAGTGCGCAATCGTGGTTAAAATTCAAAAGAGACAGCGCCACTATTACTGGCAACGTTCTCTTTTTATTTAGCACACATTTCAAAAGAAGTGTTTTTTGTTTATCATCTTTCATTTAGATGAAGAATTAATTATCACATCTAAAAGAAAGATAATGAATAAAAAACACTCGATGCCTGGTCAATATATGAAAATTTAGTTAATGATACATTGAAACATTCAAGAAACTAGGAAATAATTATTTATAGACTTTGTTGTTAGATGAAAATCTCAAATAATTATAAATTTTTTTTATCTCTTGTTAACAATATTGATATTTTTTTCAATCAACCATCTCGAAATAGTTCAGAATTAGACAATATTTGTGGTTCGCGCTTTCTTCTCAAATTACTCAACTGTCTATTTCTCGGAATATTCTGAGAGAGACCATTAAAAAGTAGACGACGACGGTTCAACTACTCACATTTCGTTCAGAGACTCGTTGATACTTACAAGGAGAGGGCACGGCCTCGGGAACTCAGTTTCCGACGGGACTTGGTATAAAAGTAGTACCCCTTGAGGATATTCACCCCTCAAAATAATGAATTAGAATCCGTATCAACGACGTGGCAGCCTAGTTGGTTATGTACAGTCAGTGACCATAAGTGGTGCGTCAGTTTCGAACAAAAATCGCTTGCTGCTGCTTTAGTTATTATATTCTCTGGCCACGCCTACTACGCAGGCCTGGCTTAAGATTATTCTGTGATCTTTTAGGAAAATACCATAGCATGTGATGAAACAGATTTGAATAAATCGAAAATTAATTTAGAGCTATTTTAACATTTTTTTTTTATTATTTAAGGAAGGAATAATTTATTCTATACTAAAACTTATTGTCTGAACTGAAAAAGAAACGGTTCAGGTTGAGATTCCACCG
>JAZBGX010002643.1:0-12069 GCA_037414775.1 Zonitis immaculata | reverse complement strand
TTCATCAGAGAACTGTATAAAACTAACAAAACTTGAAGTGATGATTTAATTTTGGAGTCGAATCGATTTAAAGGTATAAACAACCAAAAGCAACGAATTGAACTGAAGTAATATAAAAGTTTTGTGTGTATTAGATTTTTCTTAAATTTTATTGTTGGTTTTTTTTAGCTTATTTGGCTCAATACACCATTTTTTTACCGACTTCTCAAAGTTTTTACTTCCATCTTGATTTGAACCATTAATTCCAAGTATACTTTTCAACACTTGAAAATAAATTACATTGATTAAATTAAAATGGAATTAAACTAAGAAGCTTTCTCTATGTTTTAACTGAAAACAAAACTGTTTACAATAAAATTAGTCTGTAAAACATGTCGTTTCCTATTTTATACAACAGCCCTAACTTTAATTCGTTAAAGCCGCTTTTTTTTTGTTCGTACTATACTAATTTAATCAATATACCTGAATAATGAAGCTTTGCAAATACGAAGCATCGATTCGCATATATTATTCGATGATAACTATAACAGGATTAGACACGTAATGCGTGAATTAGTTATCAATTATATCTATGAATCGCTTCCCATCTCAATTGCCCCAAAGTTGAATTTTGCAAATGCCTCATATTTCCGGCGAATAACTCAACTTCTGCTGTTGGCAACATATACTTCAAATCTAAACTAGTCGCCCCAATGTATTGCTTCCCACTGCTATAGTATCCAATCCCGATGTTCTTTTGCCTAATTGAAACGGTTTGCCTTTTGATGTGAAGTCAAAAGTGCTTTTTTCTTAACCTCAACATAATTTGACTTACTTACTTTTTAAGTCTTAAAACGTAACTATCGAGATTCTCTATGACATGTGGATTTACAAAATTCTCTTCCATCAACATCACATCACAGAACACGCAATTGAATGCTTTCGATTGGTGGGTCAACTGACATGGATACGAGTTCGTATAATGGAATATTGTACGATAGTCTTTATGTAAATCAATTTTAGTTTAGAAAATACTCGAATCATTATTGTTTCTTCTCATTATGGCTAACTATAAATTATTCTGTCATTACAAATTCGATGAATATTTATCGTTGAATTCTTGATGATTAATATTGGAAATAATTCCATCAACTAGCTTTCTAGTTCATTATTATTCATTATATAACTGTTAAAATTCACAAATAATATCAATCATATTCTATTCCATAAATTTAAATTTTCAATGTTGAATTATCGATAATTCCACAATAACGTAACGATATTTAATTTTTTAAAAATTGCTAATATATAACCGATTGGAATAGTTAGCATAAATATTATTGAAAATAATTATTTTTTATTGCGATCACAGTTTTATTATTGAAAAATGAATTTTATAAGTAATTATTCCGGCGCATCCGCCATTTGTATCACGCGCGCTCTACCACTATCAAAAACAATGATTTTTCAATAAATAATTATCCCGGCGCATCCGCCATTTGTGTCGCGCACTTTTTTTTGATATAGGAGCAATTTATATATTTTTTATTCTTTTAAATGTGTTTTAATATTAAGCTTATATCGAAAGCTCTCAATATACGGTTTCATATCGAGAAACTAGCCCAATTATAACTTTATTTACAATATCCTAAATAAACATAGAGCGACAATATGATTTTAGTTAATTGTTCATATAATCGTAATAATTATTGGTACAACACCCATCTATTTGTGTTGTTACTATTCGGAAAACTTTCATTCAATCTAATAATTTAAATTTATTTTTAATTAATTGAATTTGAAATAATTAACCGATGATATGTAAATATAAATTATATTTTAAATTGAATTAATATGAAATAGTTGTATCTATATTATAAAAGGGTATTTTATAATGGATGTGGTGAATGTTTCTATATATAAATGGGAAGTAAAGCAATTTAACCAACGGCAATATCCGTCGTGGTCCAAATTGTATACATAATTTCATTATATAATGTTTAAATATTTCTAACTATATTATAGATTCATAGATATAAAGTCTTGATCTTATTTGTAAAAAGAAAAACTTGGCTTTCTTTGGGAATTTGATGAAGGTCTATTGTTCATTTTCCACTAGAAAGTTGGAAATTTATTTACAAAGTTTATATAAAAAAAAATATTCTCTGTTATATAAGACCTTAAACTAACTTTAATAAGGATAATATAATCTAGTTTATTAACCTGAATTATTTTTTGTAAATTGTCTGTTAGGTTTTTTCTTTCTAAATAGAACCATTTTCTATAGTCCTTTTAATAAATGCACAAACTAGGGGAATGTTGTCAGTGATAAACGTCCTACGAAAAAAAACAAAATACAAAATCCAACAAGCCGTAATCTCTTATATCGTGTGGCGCCTGTCCAACATTATAAGCCACTTGTTTATTTTGACCGAAAAACAAAAATTCACCTGTACGTGTCAATGAGCTGTCGTTTTAATAAATACAGGAGTTATCGGTGAAAGAACAACAAAAAAAGTAAAAAAACGTGTTTATCTGATTGAATTGACATTTGGTAAATCAACAATTTCTCAACATCACATTTTCCCCCTACAGATTTGACTCAACCATCTTTAAACACCGCCGCTATATAGCAGAGTTTGAGGGTGAAATAGACGAAATCCGATTTGTCATGACACACGAACATTTCAACCACCCTATTATAATCATTATCATCATCATTGTTGTATGCTACGAATATGACAGGCTTTCAATTGGCTAAAACAAGACATAAATGAGTTTTTTATTATCTTTACTTTCATTATTATTATACGGGATATCTGCAGTACAAAAGTCAATGCGAAAGTAATAAATTGTTCCACTATATTATTATTGATTTATCAATTATTTGGCAGCTTCCATTTCGTATTAATATTATTGGAATAGAATCTATCTATTGATAATTGAATTTTATATTACGATTCAATCATATTAAATGAATAAATTAATTTTTATTTGATTTTATTGAATAATTTGTCATTTAATTTCGATTTTATTCAAATGTTATTATAGTCCAATATCTTTTTTTTTTAATTAAAATCGAATGCAAATAGCCCAATTTTTGTTTTTCTAATATCTGGCAATTATTCCTTATCTCACATCAGTTTTAATTTATTGATAACATTCCGGGTCAGTTATATAAACATATTTCAACTGTATTGTTTAAGGTTAACATTGTTGTTAATTACCAAATTGATTTATGCTTTATCGTTTGGTTTTTTTCTCGATTTAGTACAGTTTTGGGATTGCGCGTATCGGAAAATTGAAGGGTGATTTTTTTTTTTATTCTCCTCAAAGATAGTCAACGAGAATTTTTCGAAATTCTTTCACTCTTACTGAATAAACAAATAATAGTTTAATCGAGAGGGAAAAAAAAATGTAAAGTAAACATACCCTTTATTGAATTTCAAACGAAAATAAAAGTTCTACTCTTCTAGTTCTACTTAGTCGAGTTGTAGAATAAATTTATTCGATAAATAGAAGTTGAACTCGAGATGATTCTTTTCGTGATTTCCATTATCCTGTTTTCTCGGCCATCAATGACCTGCGATAGTGGATTATGGAAATCTATTGGGAAATTTCACTAGAAACAACACATTTTCTTTGTTCATAGTAAAACAATTTTTTTTTGAGGCATGTTAATAAAATATTATTCTCGATAATTCGAACGTTTAGTTGAAGATTCACTCTATCAAGACCTTCATCTGTTATTTCATTATCTAATTTAAAATTCTCCCATCTAACGTATACATACGTTATATGTATGAGTGAAGCTATAACTTGTAGCCTCTGTACGTCATCCATACATAATTCATCTGTAATACCCCAAGTTGCAGACGTCTATTCCGGTTCTGAAATATGCTGAATTTATTTTAGAAGGCTCTCATGTGATGAAAGAGCATGTAGAGTAGGAAGGGATGTGTAAGGTGGATTGGTGTTACAAAGAGTGAAAGCTATATTAAAAGTGAAAATAATATATGTTGAACGAAATTGAAAAGGATGTCTAGTTTATACATAAATATATAGTCTTTATATACGAGAATACAAATTATGAAGTACATTTTGATCATAACTATAGTCGTCAAATTTATCTTTTCCGAGATATAGATCCATATAACTTTGGTATAAAAAAACTTTCCATATACCACATAAGTAAGACCGCCTCTACTTCACATCAGCCTACCTCTTTAGATTCACATTGAACAAAAAAAAAGAAATTGAAGGACTTCAAGTGGGGTGAAGTATCATAAAACTAGCCAATACTCTGTCTTTTACGTTCATCGAATACTATCTCAATAAAATCCTCTCAAATTCAACAATAGTAGAAAATATAACAAAAACATTCGCTATCTTTATTCAACCAAACGTGTTGATACTGTACGCAACACTAGTGGAACAGAGAGCATCCTATTGGCAATAGAATGAACACGTAATATCAGGAATCGAGAAATAAATTTCTTGTCGTGTGCTGTTTGCATGGTCAATTGCAATTTCTGTATAATTTATTATTGAGAAAGCTAACTTTCAAAGAGACAAGATATAATAAAGGGGTGGAAGTTTTTGAAACTTGCATATTATTATTATTATTATCATTTAATCATTATCATTCTTCTATTATAATAGACAATTACGTTTTGAAATCACTTTTAATTATCTTTTAATGAATTAATGGAACTTTTCAATATTAATATTAATTATAACTTTTTGATTTTAGTTGATAATCAAATTAATGATTTTCCCCCTTTTATTATTTTCTAGATCAAAGTTATACAAATACAAACAAGAAACGTACAACATTTTCACGATTTTTACGTGGACTGAAGACATCGCATCGTAAAGAGAAACATGGTACAAGCTCTCCGAGGCATGGTAGAGCGGCAACAGCAAGAGGAGTGCCTCAAAGGGTAAATCTCGAAATGTTAAATAAAATAGTTAATTAAAACGACAAAAACAGCAGAAACGAAAACAAAAAAAAATATTCTACTGTGAAATATGTTGAATATGCAATTTTTTTTTTTTTTTCAACAACATACAGAATGATATTTACATATTATTTCGTTTCAATTTTTAAAGCTATTTGCCCTTTTTTTCCAACAAACTGGAAATATGTAAATTTTCGAAAATTGAACTCAAATATAATCACAGTTGCATTATTATGATTGAAACAACGTTCGGATGATTATTCTAATTTATTAAAAGCAGTGTCATATTGGATGAAATGAACATTCGAATTTGCATATTTTCTTTGAACGAAAATTGAGCAAAAAATTGCTTGATTTACCAAAAATAGCAAAAATTTTTTGCATGAATTTCAAATGATTCTCAAAAGCTTTATTTTTATTTCGATTTTCTCTCCCAGAAACACTCAAAACAATTTTAATTCTCTATTCGATAATTGGCCAAATTTAATCTACGATGTAATCACTAAATGACTTGTGATCAGCTCAAAGCAGAGTCTGAATGCTATCGAAGTAAAACTGTTGAGTCTTGAGACGTTTTTAGTTTAGAATGGTAATTCGGCGGTGCTAAGTCTGGCGAATAAACTGGTTGTGGCACCATATCCCAACCAGTCAGTTGAAAACTAGAAACAGAAGCAACTTGTGGCCGAGCGTTATGGTGTATGTAGTGAGCGGACCTCGATGCGTCTTGGCCTTTACTCTTGGATAGCAGTGGCAAGTCGACGTAGATGTTCAGCGGTCACGGTTTGCTTGTCGTGAAGATAAGCATGCTTTGCGTGTTCCAGAAACAACATCGAAGAATTATCAATAATTGTGTGGCTATACGCTCAGCCACTTCTAGTGTAGTTACATCTGCATACAGTCGTAGTTCACTATACAGGGCGTCATCGTCGAGCTCACACAGCTGGGCACTGCAGACCCGATCTTCAAGGCTGATATGTTCGTTAGCAAGGCGTTTGTGGATTATTTAATTTTCAGTTTGCAAATCTGTAATAGATAGAGATCAAGATCGGGATTCGTTCTAGAATTACACTCATCCCCGAGTTAATAGTTTTGTTGGCTTTTTTTTTTTGGGAAATTTATTCCAATTCACATCAAATATTCGTATACTGATCATTGTCACAGTATTAATTTATTTTTTATTTACCAACAACAACAATATCAATTGGTCCCCCCTTCGTATCGCTCACTTCGTCGACAAAATATCCATTATCTGTTTGATGTACATACAGACTACCTGCCAATTTAAATTTTCAAAATGGATTTTACATAATTCCTATATAGCTGATTATAAATTGGTTTGCAAAATTGTAATTATAGATATGTATGTATATATGTGTGTTTGCGTTATTCGAATAGTTATAGGGTTTATATTATGAATACTGTAATAAATATGTATTTACGGATTATATTGAAATTTATATTCACACAACACTGTATAGTGTATAAAGGGGGGCTCGCTTTAAGTTGATTCAAAATAGTGTTTGAAATTAATTTGCTGTTGGATGGCTAATTATTATTTATTAACATTATTCCCAAGACGCATATATTCGCAAATTATTTTTATCATTAAAATGATAAAAATAATTTGTGAATATATGCAAAACGTTTGATGGAACGTTTTGAAAACGTATCTGACACTAAAATTCGGCCAAAAAATACGTTTCTGAGACGTTTTGCGTTTTCGTCGAAACGTTTTATAAACGTATCCAGCACCAATTTTTTGGTATCATAATGAATTTTTGCCCTAAAAAATTACCTACATTTCCACATTGAGAGTGGATTACTGTTTTTCAATAGCCAGTTTCGCCGATTAAAACCCGAACGGAGAGATTTCGAATAGTCGCCGATAAAATGAATTCGAAACTATATACGGTACCAGTTGACTGTTCGCGGATCGTAAAAACTAATGCATTGTCGGGCAAGTCATGAATTGCAGTCTCCAAAATACCCGTGTACGGAGCTCAGTTCGGAAGTAATTCCTATATGAAAATATGTAAATAGAAATAGATCAAAATTACAATAGAACCATTCGGAATTCGATCCGCAAAAACTGCTAATATTCGTAGTACAATGTATTGTTTATTTCATTTCAACATGTCTACGCTGCAGATAATCTGAATTTTTTGCAATTTCAGTAATGTATGGTTCTTGTGAGATGGAATCGACTGTAAATTTGTTAGAGACGCTAGAAATGTTGAATTTGTTTATTATGAAATGAACGCTCCACCAAATTTACGTTACAACTATACCAATTGTAGAAGCCTATATAAGTATAAGTTGAGAATAAAGTTCACAATGTGTGTATAGTAAATAAAATTACATTACTTCCAAAACGTTTACAGAATACGAAAATTTCGACTGTTAGTAGTAGTAGTAGTAGTAGTAGTAGTAGTAGATTGTCAAGAAAATCCACTGACTATACACATATAGATATACTATATGTATATTTGTATAAAAGACTTTATACAATGTAATAAAATATGTAAATGTGCTATTTGGGCGCCCCTTCAAATAACTAGCCCGACATTCCATTTTAGATATACTAACCCCCCTTAAAATTCGTATAGAGACAATTTCTTTAGTGTGATTGTTATTCATTCACAACCCCTCAAAATATCGCATCTATCTCTCTCTATTATCTTATCATACAGAAAAAAAGGCGTTAGATTAATTGCAACCAATTTACATTGTATAATCGTAATTATACTTTAACTTTTCTTTATTTTAAAATACCCGACCGTTCGTTGTTCGATGTAATTCATTTTTGAAAATTTCATCATAAAGTTATTTTTTTATTTAAAACACTCAATTTCAACTTTCAGTCTTATATTTTTTTGTAATTAAAAATACATATATCTAAACAACATCATTACCGGCGTCAACATTGTCTCGACGTCGAAATTTTGTCGTCTTTTCATAGACATCATAAAATATGAACTTAACATACACACATTAATATTTATATTCTCGGTGCAATTTTCGTTTTTTTTCTTGTTATGTTGTTGGGTTGTCTGGTAGTCGCTAACGGTTACTATTTTTACTTTCATTATTGTACGAGAGTAATAGAAATTTTCTACTTTTGTTATTATTCCTCTATAACATACAGTTTCAGTTCTGCATGCCTGAGAGCGATCATTGTTTTTGATAAATTATGAATTAGTTACTATTATATGAAAGTAATTTAATAAAAACTTTTATCCAAAATTAAAAACTAATGGAAGGACGATTGTTTTCAATAAAATTGTCAAGTTGCAATTTGCTATTTACAAAAGTGTTGATAAAAATTAGAGTTTTAAATCGTATTATGTCCATCACTTTCGTTTTCATTAAAAAAAAAAATGATCCCAGTCGACAACGATTTTTCACAAATTACTAAACTACGATACAATTGATAGGGTCGTACAAATAAAAAATAAAATAAAAAAAAAGCTTGAGCTTTGGTAATAATTTTTTTTTATTGATTTCCATTAAATATTTAGAAATTTTTTCCAACACTTGTTGAAATTGAGGTGTTTTTTTCTATATTTCGTATTTTCACTGGAATTTAACCAATTTCCACATCATTATATATTTTTTCTAGTTTTCATTTTATTATACATATACTCTGCTTGCATTGATTAATCGAATTTTATTGTTATTGTGGAAAATTCAATTTCCCAACGTAATGTATTTTAAGTTTGCATTAACATCTCTCCCAAAATGTTCCTACAACGGCCACCACCTCTCTGTTATCTCCAAATTTTTAGTCCCCGAGCCAGATCTGGAGAATAGGATGAGTCTTTAACTAATTCAAACTAGCTTCTAGAATGGCAGCTATCGCAGCTTCGGTATTTGTGCGGGTGCATTGTACTGCTGAAACAGCACTGCAGCTCGTAATTATCCTCGCTTTTTCTCCTTGATGAATCCCAAAAGCGGCTTTTTTTGCAAAAAAAAACGAACACCATCAGCTTTTGCTCAGATCTTGCGACTCTAAATTGTTTCAATGTATGTGAGAACGGTCGTTTCCAAGTCATCGATTATTGATCAATCTCAGAATCAAACTGATGGATCCTGGTCTATTGTCACAAATCCAGACACATTCTGTCCGAATCAGCCTGGTAATATTCAAGATTTGCTCTTGAAATGTCAATTCGTTTCTTCATTTGTTCGTTACCCAACGGGCAGACACTTTGTTCATGTGAGGATCCTCTGATCATTACCGTCTGACCTCAGCTAAACGTTTATTATTACTTTTCGGTAAGCTAAATCTAGACCTTCTAATTTGCACATTTTCGCCGGTGTTAGAAATGGATCAACATTTGGATCAACCCTCTTAGATCGATGGTAGAAAATTCTTTGTGAGATCTTAAGTGTGTAATTTTGAATCCTAATAGTATCTACTAAAATTAAATATTGAAATTTAAAATAGAATAGAATTCTACAATTTACTCTTCGAAATATGAGAAAATCTCTGATTTTAGTAAAAAAAAACTAACGAACTGTATCAAATTGTAATTCATATTGCGTGTCCATATAAGGCTTTCTACCAACCCTACTTTGATATAAATAAATCTACCTGTTTTTCTTTTCATCGAATAGATAAAAAAAAAGAAATTATAACTTAATCATTATATTTACTATATCTATATATATTTTTTCTCAACCTATGTAGTTATAATTGAAATTTCACATGCTCTTTAAAAGTTGTAACAAAAAAAAAAAAAACAGTTCATGAAATGGAATAAAGAAAACGAAGATGGAGAAAAATTACAACTCCTAGATATGAAATTTCCCTGGTGTTTTGTGTCATAAACTCGTTTACGTGTAGCTGTAGCGTAAACATTTTTTCCCCTCTGTTCTCCTACACCTGATATAAAAACGTAATAATACAATAAATAAACGTTTCTTTTGTTGGTTTGGTAGTAGAAGGGTGTTTTCCACATCGTAGCATTTTTCTCGTTTTTAAAGGCGAGAATTTAGAAATAAAGTTCTTATGTTGTTTTATCGATTCCTATTATTAACATCTAAGAATTTCTACTAATTGCGATTGCGCAGTACAATTATCGTAACAATTACGCATGCTTTTAATGCTTATCGTGTATGCTGCGGATGATAATGAATTTTTGTTCGAATTATTAATTCGATTTCGAGGTTTTTTGCAATTCGATCCAGATATAATTATAGGTTTATTTGTATAAAGATATCGTCGGTATAATTACATGTATGCAATATGAAAGCTTTATGTATGATATGAGCGTATAGATGAAAGAGAGAGTGTAAAGAGGAAGAGACTAATAATAAGTACAGTACTTGAGACTATGTGCGACAATGAGAGGCCGTGACATTGACAATGTTCTTGTATTGAATATTCTAGATCAGCAATTCTTTAGATTCAAGTAGAACTTTATTTTTGCTTACAACTAAAAATACACGTTCACTTTCGTCTTGATTCAAAAAAAAAAAAAGACATAAAAATATTAAACAATTCCGAGTTGATGTAATAATAGCGATATCAAGTTAAAAGTATTTTCCAGACAAGGAGACAAAAGAACATTTTTCGTTAGTAATATTCCTTTTTTTTTTCTGCATCTCTCTTGAATCCCTTGTGCGATCAAATACAACAACGAAATTTCAAGTTAAGCAGCGTATCGGAAGGAAACTAGCAAGACGCCGATTCAGCAACATTCAAGAAGATGCTATTAGTTAACGTACAGTAGATATATAGAAATAGACATTGACAATAACTAAAATGTTCAACGACAATGGAAAAACAAAACGACGACTATACAATATAACATATATGTATATATAGACATACTGTATATATATTCTAATTGAAGCAGTAGACTAAAATGCAGACAAAGCTCCCAGAAAAACACTTGCTCGACAAAAACAGTATTCGAAGATTAAAGCTACAGATACTTTTGTAAATTCTTTTTCGTCTGTTTAGTGTATATATATATATATATATATATATATATATAGTCTGTGAGTTTTTAATAAGTGCATGCAAGTGGTGCGCTCGTTTGACTCGAGATTTTCTTTAGACGCGATTTATTCAAATGAGAACTTTGTGGATTTATGATTAAAATTCGGTATTTTTTTTTTTTTAACAATTTACTAAATCCGGATAAAGTCATCGTCTCCATCACTCTAATTGAAATTCATACCAAATTCTCAAAAGTACAAAATAGAATAACTGTTATCAATTGATTATTGTTGGACAAAAAAAAAAGAAAAAACTATAAATATAAAGGGAATAGTTTCCCTGATTCTCATAGATTTGTATCGGTCTTGTATTTTAGGCACTGAACAAGTATAATAATCGACGCAAATCCTTTGTTTCTATAATCAGAGTCTCTCAATCAAGATCTTTTGTTACGAAAGTAATGACTTTCTTCTATTACCCCTTCATTTTCTCTCCCTATCTCTCTCTCTCTCTCTCTCTTGCATCACTCTTTGTAATCTTTAAACAAAAACCAAGATTTCAGACACTTCTCTATTATATCATATAATATCGAATATTCATCTCTTCATCCATTTATATAGAACGAAATCAATTAAAATACCGAAAACAGATGTTTTTAAAATAATTTCAAACCGTTCTTATTCCTTTATTTTTTCTAACAATATTTCAAAGGAACGCAGTGTCGTTAAATAACAAAAGAAAAACAATCGATTGTTGTATGAATCTCATTGAAACATAATATTAACCCTCAATTTCACACATCTTTGAAAAAAATTAATCGTTTCCATGTTTTTTTTTAATAGTTCTGTAATTTTTCCAAAAATGGTGGATGCGCCGGGCAAATTATATTTGATATGTATATTTTTTAATTTCGTCCAATGTTATTTAAATTATATTTATTTCAAATTTTGCGTTAATTAGAGCTGATAATAGAACAACATAGATTAGGCGTTTTATTTTACTTCTCTCTTTGGAAAAATGTTGGATTAGCTTTTCTTAAAAATTTATGATAAATCTTGATTATCACAATTTATCAGTCAGCAACTACTATGTGCTTGCTATACCACCGGATAACGTCAAAATGAACGATTACAAGCAATTGATTTTTCTTTTATATAAAAGATAATGGAAAGAGAACGTGTC
>JAZBGX010002642.1:0-12076 GCA_037414775.1 Zonitis immaculata | reverse complement strand
GGGGGGGGAACAGGCTCAGTATGATTTTGATTGTTTGCTGATAAAATTCGTCCGGATTTATATAATCTTATAGTTCTAGTTCTCTGTTTGTGGATATTCAGAATGAGTAACGAATTAGTTTAGAAGAATCAGTCCAGAACTATATTGACGCCGATGTCAACAACGTGGATCATTTGATGTGTAACGCACTATACTATATCATAACTTCAATAAAATTGCTTTATTCATCTTACAATTAGTTTTAGTGTACCTATACCGCTTAAATTTATTGAATTGATCCAATTCTATAGCCGCTTTTATTATTTATTTACTATCAATATCGAATACCCGACTGGTTTTAGACAAAAATTGACTAACAATAAGTATAACAGTTGGATTTGACAAAAAAATTGATCATGATCAAAGTTCAGATTTATATTAGAAATGCAAGCTCAACATCCACAGACGTCTCGATTATTAATTATTAAGACTAGAATCACGGCCAAGATCATTATTACTGAATTGGAGATTAATCCAAAAAAAAAAATTGCCCAATAATTTTTAGACTAGAACAATTTTTCCCGTATGATTTTCTTTTCTTTTGTGAGGGAAAGTGGCGTCCCAAATATATTTGTGATTGGACGGCAACCAGAAAATATTATTAGACTTGAGCTGCTGCAAACAAACAAAACATTATTTTTATGTTTGACCAATACGATATAACATAATAAGTATATGTATGTGATTTCCATTCTAATTAACAGGATGATTGTCGATTGGAGATATAAATGTGACCATTTTATTTTTGTATAATTTTAATTGAAAAGTCTATCACGAAAATAATTATCGTTGATCGTCTAAATAAAATTGTTATTAAATTCAATTGAGGTCATTAAATGGAACTCGACTATCAAAAGTCGAATTAATTGATCAAAACAAAAAAAAAAACAAAAATGTACGCAAATAGTTGGATGAAAGTGATTTTTTTTCAAATTCAAATTGAGCAATTAAAAAATCGAAATCACCTTTTTGTGTGATTTGTGTTGATTGTTTATTGTGTAGTTGTGAAAACCTGCAATCCAGGAGCTCTTTAATATAATCTAACATTATCTGAAACCACAATCACTTATCATCGAGCACTTTTTACTAACTGAAGTGTGCGTTTTCAGGGGATCAATTCTAATAAATCGACCAGGCAATGTGCCAATTGACCACACAACCTCGACGCGTCTACACCATTAAAACATAATAATAATAATAATAATAATAATAATAATAATGTTCTATTTATTTATTAAAAAATTATCAATAAAGCAATAAATTTGTATTAGTCTATACGTATATATATATATATCAACATCATTGAAGCTGATTGTTGGGGGGAAAAAAGTAATTGGCGCGAATAAATAATTGTAATTTACTTGTTCCTTTTTTTTGAACGACAAAGTGGCGCCTGTTGGAATAATTCCGAAATAAATAAAACACGTGAATAGAGAGATTATAAATAAAACAAACGGACCTCTCAGTTTCTTCATCTTGTTTTTTTCAGAAAAGAAAATTAAAATAACAATACTCGACTATAACGTCACGTAGCGATTTTCCGCAGGATTCTTCGCACATTTGTGCACAATAAATTTTATAGAAAGTTCTTTAATATAAATTGTTGGCAATTGGACAAAATATCTTTACCTTTTTTTTCCTGCTTGTTTTACATATTCGAAAATTCTTCAACTGAATTTATTGCTTGTTTTTTTTCTTCTCCTCCTTATAATTAATTACCTATATTGTTTCTAATGTATTATTGATGGAATTTTGGCTAACAATAAGACTATATGTATAATTTGATAAATCATCAGTAAAATAAAACATGTGGTTTTTTTCGTCGATTTGTTGAGTTCTAGGTAGGCAGAGAGGGAATATTAATAGGAAAAAAAAGTATAAATAAATACATATTTGTGAATTTTTCAGGTGATGTAACACCCAATTAAATTAAATTGTTTTTGTATAAACGAAAACAAACAATTTTTATTTTTACATACAATTGTTTTTTTCAAAACAACAATAACAATTTAACGGACGATTGATGCTAAGATTTTAACAAGAATGGACTTTTGTCTAATTAATTATCACTGAAATTAGTTAGAAATCCAACATCTAATTCTTTTTATTACATTTGACTGGCGCATCCACCAATTTTACACCTATTATTTATACGAATATTTCCCCTATCCATATTCATCTTTCTCATATCGTATGCAAATATTAGAAAGACTACTTAAAAGTAAGCGAGGAAACCATACTTAAGGCAAAGACTAAAACTACGAGGTTGTAATTAACGCCCTGTATATAGCTGGTGTCCGATTCAACATTAAAATCTCAAATCTTATTTAAAAAACAAAACATAAACCTAGCAATTTTCGAATTGATTGACACTGCTATAGGGATTCCAAAACTACCACAAAATTTCAAATTAAAATCCCAACTTTGACCTCTATAAAAATATAGTAGAGATGAGATATTGGATTTTTCTTCTGAAGCTCGTTTAAGATACTTGAATTTAAAAAGTCCTGGAATCGATTACATTTTCTCAATAAAAAAGCTCTTCTAATTCATTATTAAAAAATAAAAATGAATCATGCAAATTACGTAAAACTTATTTTATTTTTATTACTCTTCTAATCGCTTATAACGGATTCCAATGAAGCTTTCCATAATATAAGCGTTATAGCGGGATAAAAACGGAAAATATCGATTAAATATTAGAAACTTTCAATAGAATTTTGTTCAAGAGAAAAAAATCACCACCAATTCTTATCAATATTGTTGAGACTTTGTTGATTAATTTTTGGCAAATAATCTTCAATTTGCTATTTTAACATTACAGAACACTGGAGCCGATTAAATTTGATGGAGATTTATTACGGATTATAGAAGTGTGAAAATTATAGAGAAAATCAATTATTGATCCGAGTTGAAAATACGGTTAATTTCCATATAATTTTTATATATTTTCCATAAAAGGACATTATTAAAGCTATATAACAACAGAAATCAATGTAGCGCTATCTATCGGAATATAGGCAAGCTTGACGGAAAAGCTGAAAGCGTGTCCTTTGACGATTTTGCCACATTTTCTTACAAATTGCACAATATTATTTCCATCAAAAGCAAAATATCAATGGAAAGTTGTGTGGATTAATTCGAATAACAGACAATTTTACAAAACTAATAAATCAATTTTTGATTAAATCAAAACAATCCTTTGTTCGTTTTTTTCAAATATAAATTTGTTCGCTTCCTGTAAAAAGGATAATTTAGCGTCCTTGGTGCGTCCTTCATTCAAAATTGTTGCGTCATTTCTAATAATTTGGAAATATAATAATTCGAGTGGATTGTAAATGGAAAAATGTGATTATTTTTTTAAAAAACATTGAGGTGTTAAATAGAAAATCTACGATTCGATCATATTTCCAATAATATCGATCGGTATACAATTATTAGAGTCAATTGAATTGGTTGTGAATAATTTAAACAAAATATGGAATAGTATAATTTTTCCCCGCACTCATAATATAAATTTCAATAAAAAGATTTGACTTACAAGTGTCATTGCTCGCGCCAAGAATTACGTGCCGGTAGTTGATTTGTTCAAAATAGAGATCAATTGATCAACATTTTTTTTTTTTAGGCAAAACAAAAACACAAGTAAATAAAACAATTTAGCGAATTATTATAACAATTAATATTTCATAGAATATTGCGAATCAAACAATTTACGCTGCGAACAATATTAATTAATTCAAATAGAAAATTTAAACGTAAATTATAGCAAAACAAAAAATTTGCTTGATTGTTGTTTTTGTTTTTGCTAAAGTTATTAACAAACGATTAGAGCTCATTGAGCAAGAAAATTTTTACAATTGGATTTGCCTCCGAAAATCCAGCCACCATCTCCCTCAACACATGTCCAAGATATTCCACATGTTTTTTTTAATTTTTTTCGCCCAAACGATTATCCCTCAATTTATGAGATTTTTATTGAAACAAAAATCTTTTCTAATCGAAATGAATGGTGATTTTAATCAAAATTGCATCTTACCGCAAATAAATTGTTTGCTATGTGCATATTCATCGTTATGCATGACTTTTCACACCGATAATTTTTAATACAATCTTGTGCTGATGATATCATGTCACTTACTAATCTAGTTGGTGTGGCTGACGGTATTTTATAAGCCTGCGCTACGATAATAATAATAATAATAATAATAATAATAACAAGCGTCGCGACGCTACAGATTATTATTGGAATCTGTAAATTGTAGAGGTGGATTCGAATCGATGAAGGAGAATCCAAATAAATTCGGTTCTTATCTCGGATACAGAAAGATACACTTCGATATGAATTTTTAAAGAATGCAGTAATTAGGGAGTTTCCATCCAATTAATTTTATTTTTAAAAAATTCCTGTCAATTAATTTTGGCACCTATCAGGTTTTTTTTTCTCTCCGAATGATTAATTTATTAAAAACGAAAATTTCGTGGTAATTTTCATAGTATGCGTAATAATCAATAACAACTAGTAGCGTCGCGACGCTGTAAATAAATGTAAACTGTAAGTTGCGAGGTGATTGTTGTTTTTGGTTTCCTGGTTCTTGTCCTGCATAAAATAGTTATTTTGTTTTGATTATAACTTACAGATGGAGCTGTGTAGAGATCATTGAATTGTTTAGTTTTTAGCCGGGAAACATTGATTTTCAAGTGAATTATTTTTTAATACATATTTCCAAATTTTCCAAGAACTCTCGACAACTACACATGTACGTTTTCAAAGTAGCTAATCTATAAATCCTATAAATTAGTGTTGCGACGCTGTAGATTGATCCAGCATCAATATACACATTTGGTTACTTTCTATAAAATTTCGAGGATGATTGAAGATGGAGATGTAGATCAAAGTCGGTGGTGGGCGCTGCTGTATTGAATAAAACTATCAAAATGTAAAATTGAAGAATCGAAATTGGATCGATAGAATAGAATATGGCATTTGACAAATCAGTGAAAAATCATTGGATATTTGTCAATATTTTTTTTTTTTTTTGATAATTCGAATAATGGAATTCGCATAGAAACTTTTAAATAAAAGTCAATTCTTTATAGAGATAATAAATCTATTGATAAGATATTGGATTGATCCTATATATCGTATCCAAATTATCGATGAAATATGTATCTAGTTATATATAAATAAAATGTGGATTATTATATTTTTTTTACGTAAATTTCCATTAATATAATTGTTTTTTGTTTTCTTTCGAGAAAAATAAAATTAATTATTTGTTTATAGAATTGATTCATTTGAGTATTGGCGATTATAGAATTATTGGTGGTGTGAAAGTAACAAATCGTTCATTATTCGCTTATCAGGTAAATAAATTTTATTTGATAATAATAATAATTAGCAAGAGAAAACAATCTCAATGAAATATCCAGAAACAATAAACAGATATACACACACACACACACACACATACTTCTCGGTCAGGTCAAGTTGCCCTTGCAATATTTCATTCTACAGGTGTCTCTAAAAGGCCAAGAACATTATTGTGGCGGTTCGATTATTGACGAACGACACGTCTTAACTGCAGCACATTGTTGTATTAGAAACGGTTATACGATACCAACGAGATCATTGACGGTCGTAGCAGGTAATTTGAAATTACATGGAGATGAAAATGAGAAATCTTTTAAAGTTAAGAATATCTTTACACATGATGATTATAATCCGGATAATTTCCAAAATGATATTGCTTTAATTCGTGTATGTTATAACCAAATGTCAATAATAATAATAATAATAACGATATTACATTTAATTTATAGATTTTTGGTAATTTTTTGAATTGGACAAACGAAATTCAGCCGATTCCTCTACGAACAAATTCTATAAGTCAAGGGATATGTACAGTTTCCGGATGGGGTGTAACCATCGAAGTTGGCATAAAATCAATAATGATAACCCAATAAAATTCTAATAATTTTTGATTTTCCAATTAGGGATCATTTAGACTATCTAACGATTTATTAGCCGTTGATTTACCAATAGTTAGTTGGACTCGATGTCGATCTATATATTATCGTTTGAAACCGGGACATATATGTGCTGGTGGTGTACCTGGTCAAGATTCTTGTCAAGTAGGTGAATTCGATTATTACGACTTATTATTTGTTGTTTTGAAATTTCTTTTCTATATACAGGGTGATTCAGGTGGTCCATTGAAATGTTCAGGTAATCTAACTGGTATTGTATCGTCTGGTTTAGGATGTGGTACTAATATACCGGGTTTCTATACAGAAGTTGCTAAATATTTAGATTGGATTGATCAACAGAAACATCGAGCTTCAGCTCAACATAAAATTCCCATAAATTCAATTGTATTTTTATTCTTAATAATTTTATTGTCTCTATATTATGGTGAAATTTATACATAAATAATAAATTATATTTTCGATTATTCGACTCGTAGTTGTATAATAATATATCGAGTAGGTGGCGCTGAGACAACTTTATTTGATACCCATCAGTTTTATTGTACTCATTAGTGGATTGTTTTGTTTTTTTTAAATTATTAGAAGTACAATTGTGGAGAGTAGCGTCCAACTTTCATTCAATCACGAAGTGAAGCCCCCAGCACAAAAGTTTATTGCAATTATTCCAAATAAATTTGGCATACAAGTATGACAAATTAAGTATTATCGAAATCGATGTATTTGTCAATTTCTATAAAATTTGATGATATTCAGTGCATTCAGTATTCAGTGGATTATATTTTTTATACGTGAATCTTACAGTATTTTCAAACAAAACTAATGCAACAACAATAAATTTGTTTACTTTTAGAATTAATCGATTCGTGTATTGGCGATCTTAGAATTGTCGGTGGTGATAAAGTGACAGATCGTTCGAAATTCGCTTATCAAGTGAATAATAAATCCTTAAAAATTAATAAACAAAACAACACAAATGAATATAATTTTTACAGGTAGCTATACTATATCGCAATAGCTTTTTTTGTGCTGGTTCGATCATCGACCATCGACACATTTTAACGGCAGCACATTGTTGCAAGAATAGCAACGATCAAACAATTGATCCAAAATTTCTAATGGTAGAAGCTGGGAGTTTGAAAATAGTTGGAGATCAATCATCCGATTTTTATCGAGTTAGAAACGTTTTTACACATGAAAATTTTGATCTGAATCATTTCCATAATGATATTTGTTTAATACGTGTACGTTATAAGAGGACATCAAGAATTTTTAAAAATAATAATATTTTATCCAATTATAGATTCATCGTAAATCTTTCAATATATCAAACACCATTCACCCTATCGCTTTACAAAAGAGACATCTTAAGAATGGTACATGCACAGTATCTGGTTGGGGCTCAAGCCTTCCGGTTAGTATTATAAAATTATTAAGTGAGTTGTATAATTTTTTCTGTTGTTGTTGTTGTTGTTTAATTAGCATTTACTCAGTTTATCAAACGATTTACTCGCCGTACAGCTCCAAATATTCCCATGGCGTCAATGCGAAATGATCTATCCGAATTTGAGATCGAAAGAGATGTGTGCTGGTAAAGATGCCAAAGATACTTGTACCGTAATTTAATAAATAATCTCGATACGAACTTGAATTGAAGGATTTGTTGTATATTCTTTTGTTTTCTATAGGGTGATGCTGGTAGTCCTTTAAGTTGTGATAATAAGTTGACTGGTATTGTATCTGCTGGCAAATCGTGTGGTACACTACCAGCTATTTATACGGAAGTTTATAAATTTTTAAATTGGATTCATGAGCAAAAGAGAAGATCTTCCGCCCAAATTATAATTCCTATAAATTTTATCTTAATTATTGTATTTCTAGAAATCTTGTTTTATATTTTATCGTGAAAAATTTTTAAACAATAAATATTTTGTTAACTATTTGAATTGCAGCTACCATCAATTAGATGGCGCTGTTATCTGGCAACAATTTTTTTTTTTCCCCTCAAAAATATTATTTTTCCAGTAAATCTATTAATTTGATTGTTGAATTCTGATTAAATAAAAAAAAAAAATCAATGTACTTCACTCTTGTTTTTTTTTAAAATTTTATATTTGTCTACATATGTTTGGAAAACTTCCATATTTTCTCACACTACATAACTTCCAATAGAATTATTGTTCGTCCATAGAAAATATATATGAGATTGTTGTGGCTATAGATGCATTTATGCAAACGTAAAAAGTCCGCTTCAAGAATTTTATTTATATACATTTTAGAGATTTGTGAAAATCAGTAATTTTTCGGGGCGCCAAACAGGGCCGACCTCTGTCATTCAAGTATTGTGTGATAATCGAAAATAATCAGCGATTGCTTCTTTAGAAGGCAGCATATCCTCCCAGAACGACGGTGGAAGAAGTGTGCCGGAATATTGGATATGTTGCGAAGTGTTCGATTAGAGCGACTCTACTGTAGTTGGAATAGTGGAAATTAGAAATAGTTTTCAATGACATTGAATTTCATTAGACAATGAATGATTCCAATTTAAAGTGGCCGATAAATCAGAGTTTCATTGTTCCAGAGCCAGTCCTGGTGTTGAGCTTTAAGCAATTCTAATAAATTAATATCTATGTATATTCAATTGAAACTATTGTGCATTTCCAATAAAATTATTATTATTATGATCTAGATTATTGGCATAAAGTGCATATAAAGTTTAAGTGAGCAACCGATAAAACTTGCAATAACAAAGAACCCAGGGTTTGTATTTATTGGAAAGTGATCACCATTATAACTATAACACTATATATGTATTTATTCCCAAACTATAACAGATGACTTTTATTTTTCAATAATATTGAAAAGTATGAAAATATATAAAGTTGTATTGCTGTCGAAATAGAAAATTCAAGAATGTAGGCCACCCAATTGTTTTACATCAACATCAAAAATCTTTTGGTTATTATAATTTCAATTCTCTTTGGAATGTTGTTGGCGGCACCTCCGTTCATCGTAGAATGCGATAAAGAGTTTATTTAAGATTAAAACAAAAACAACGCAGCTATAGAAAGAAGGATAGGCGGACTGCGATTTTTGGTGGCAGTTGTGTAGTTGAAGTTGTAGTGGTGGTGGCGTAACTGTATACAAGCTTTAAGCTCACCGCCTTTCCATCGCACCCAACTATGTGTATAGGTATTTCAGTTTTATCGCGTATCCGCCACGATAACTAACTAAACAAAACGAATATATTTACGATAATTCAATTCAATTAACAAGTTTGCTTATAGCGTATTAGTGTTTTGAAGCAACAGGCGATCATCATTTCGAATTTCAATAATTACAATTTTATGGTAAGTGTATTATAATGACATTGGGGTGGTATGATTTCGTAGAAAGCTCGGAAAATATTTTTATTTTCCACCTTCCTATTGATTGTTTTTTTTTTTTTAATTCAAAAGTATTTGGAGATAAAAATCGAATTATCGTAATTTGATTAAACTCTTAATTAGAAAAAAAAAAGTCAATGGACTCTTTGTATTTTGAAAATTAACAGAAATATTTACATTGCGTGATTTACAAAACAAACAAACGAAAGAACAACGAACTGATGGCAGAAACAAAAATCGTATGAAATTTCAATTGGAATAATCAAAAATGTAACAAAGAGTGTGTGGATTTTTATCGATAAAAACAAAAAACAAAACAAAAGAAAACTTTTACATTTATTTAGATATAACTCGTTAGTTTCTTATTTTATCTAATATAGTGTTATTTTCACACAAAGCGCAAAGTTAACTTGTTTCGTATAGGGCCATTGAAGCTCTCCCCCTCTTCCACAATGTTTACAACTTTCAGTTAAATACTAAAAGTTATGTTAGTAAACTGGAAAATGACGATTGTGGTGTGTCGAGAGACAAAAAAAAAAAAGCAACAACAACAACAACAAGAAAACAAAAACAAATAATAATAAAAAAAATAACACACACACACACATACACAAATGCTGATTTTGCCTCAACACCCCAAATTGCTATTATAAATTCAAAATTAAACCTAAATAAGCATCCATTTATTCGTGTGTCATTCTTTTATTTATTTTTTAATCCAATTAAATTCGGCCCGGAACAATTCCGGTTTAATAATAATAATATAGCAATTTCAGGAGTTTATTGGAATAAATCAATAAGAAAATCTATCTATTTGGATTGTGGTGTCTTTTTTTTTTTGATTGTGGAAAATATTCACTAGGTCAATGTTGTTGTCATCAATTTGTTTTTTTTTTTTTGGTTCTTCTTTGAATCCGTCATGTCTTTTTTATGTTACTGGTGACGGAATTCCGCCCCTTTCATTTCCACCATCTATAAAAAAGATTATTGAATTTTCATTGATTTAAAGATTGATTTCTGTCTGTTTATTTTTTCGAATGCGATATAAATTTTTGTTGTTATGTTGTAATTTGTATCGTAATAATTGAATAAACTGGAAAATCTCTAGATCTGAATTATTGGTAATAAAACGCACGATTTTCCCGATATTCTCGAACGATAATCGTGACAAATTACCAACAATAATATTTTATTATTCCACAACGACAAAAAAATTAAATTTAAAAATTCAAATAATACAACGTCGTTTCGAGAAAATAAATTCGCGAAATTATCATAAAGTATGTGAACGATTTTCCTGTTGATAAAACAAAACAAAACTATATTATACTTATAGTAAATTATTAGGATGGCAATTTCAACGGGTCGAAAGTCAACCGACAATTATTGTCTTTCTATTATCATTCTCGAGTTATCACTCCAATTAAAGTCGAAATGTTGAGAAAACAATCGCTCCGTAAAAACAAGTGAAAGCTTTTAACCGTTATTTGGCAAATAATAATTTTCGATGATGAACCTTCAGTTCCAATTCAACTCTCAATGAAAGACTATAATAATTAATTAATTAATTAATCGGTTTATATATTTTCAAATTTTAATTTCGAAATTGTTATTCTAGAGGGTGGACACAATTTGATGGAACTCGACTATTGTTGTTGTTGTTGTTGGAATTTGTTAATAGAACGGTTAATTTCTTGTCAGCTTGAATAACGCCATAGCCAAATAAAAAAATAATAATACATAATTATAGGCGTATAATTACGGTTTAATGTTCTATAAATAACCGAAATCTGTTGCAAATTTTCCATATTTACTTCGATATTAATAGGACATTATTTATGTAAACATCTGATGTAGATGATGAAAAGGAAATTATTTTAGAAACCATCCATATTCATTCTTGCAAATTTTATTTTTACAAGATTTGTTTCTTCTATGAGATTTAATCCATCGATTATTATCTTGTTGAATTATTTCTATTGTTGGAAAATTAGATAAACCATTTTCAAAACTTAATTGTAATCAATCTTTGAATTTCACCGATCAAACCGTATATACGAAACAATAACCAACACTAAGATAATAATATTTGAAAGAAATTGGAATGATTAATCGATATAATCTACAAAAACAAAAAAAAAAAACAAATACAAATAATAAGGCGACACCAAATAATAAATCAAATTCCTATGAAATTATTTCAAAGTTTCATAACACAACGATTTTTTCCCCACCCAGTCCATTCTACATTTTTATTTTGCAAATTAATAGCACCAATTCTAAAAAATTATTACCATTGAGTGTGAAATAAATCTCAATTGAAAAAAAAATAGTGTTTTCTGTCTGTTATAAAATTTGCCCGGCGCCTCCACCATTTTTACAATCGTAATTTTTGTATTTATTATAGAATTAATCATTTAAATGATGGAAAATCACCAAAGACAAAGAGTTTTAGGCACATCTCTCATTTGAAATATTACAGAAATTTCTGAATTCAAGCTCGAATTTTCATCATCAGAATTTGACAATTTCGACAATAATTTCGACTGAAATACAATATTTATTAAATTTCCCATTGGTCGTATAGAGAGCTAACAAAAAAAGATTTGGTGTTATCTTCAATAATACTTCAGTCAGCATTAAAAAAAAAATGCTGTTGCAAA
>JAZBGX010002641.1:0-12081 GCA_037414775.1 Zonitis immaculata | reverse complement strand
CATAACACTTTCAACTTTAATCGTCTTGTTTTCAACACAACTCAATTTCGTAAATTATTACCAACCAAATATTTAATTTCAAATTACCATTTTAGTTTTATTAGAGAAACCGTACTAATAGAAAAAAACAATGTCTTCTACGCCTATCCAGTTTTTGCAAATGATCTATGTGGTGTTATAGGGCAATAGATAGTCCAGCCCATGTCCTTCCAATCTTGTAGAAGCCTCAGTTGTTCCAAAATCATTAATTTTTTTTATTGTGCAATTAATAATCAATACTTATAGGCGATGATTGTTGGAAGATTAGAAGGGATTGAAATTAAATTATCGAAATGTCAAGATTTTTTTTTCTTGTCTATATTCATCCAACTAGAATAGGGCGAGTGAATTATTTCGTGCTTCCTCCCATCATTTGTCTCGATTCTATAAATCCACAAAAATGAATAGGTGTTATAGTGAGAAGTACCAGATAATTGGATCGACATACAGAGTGGACCATAAGTAATAGTATACAGATCAAAGGTGGATTTCTCATATCGAAATTTGAGGCACAACAAAGTTATGATGATTTAGACTCACATAAAGTGGCGCCCTCCAATGGTAATGTATTGATGAATTTGAGTTGCTTGACTCAAAAAACCCTCACATAGCAAATTTTGAGCCGGCAAATTAAGAAAAAAAATTCACTTTGACATCCTGTATCTCAGTTATAGTATCAACTTTTGGTACTAATAAGACAAATTTAGCTAAATCTTATCATTTAAATGTGAGACATTTCACTCTTGCTCTGTGTACCATTACTTATGGTCCAGCCTGTATACCTATTTATTTATTTTTTTGTAACAATTGTAACAATTTCCCAATATATCTGTTATATTGTTTGGAATGAAAGAAATATGGATTATCTAATTTTCGCTTACAAAAAAATTATACCGCAAGGATGTTGAGTAATAAAAAATTATCTATTGTTTGTCTTCGAAGATTTAAATTCAAGATTAATTCGTTTCTCTAAATACTAAATATAGTATGGTCGACTTAAAAATCTTCTTGAAAATTAATTATCGCCTAGATGTTTGTTCAATTCAAAAAAAAAAGAAAAAAATTAATTATTAAAACATTTGTTTTGAATTTTGAGCAAAAAAATTGAATAAATAAAGAGAGAGAGAATTATATTCGCATCAAAAATTTATATTCAGTTTCAAGTATTTTATCCTACTTTATATAAGAAAATATAATTTCCTTTTGCTTTTTTTTTATTTTTTTTATTTGTTGCTTTGATGATGATGAAATTTTCTCCATTCGGAAAATAAAATATGAATAGAGTGTGGAATTAGGAGGGAAAAACCAAAGGAACTTTGAACCTAATTTAAGAAATTCAATTCGAATTAATCAATTTAGTTACGTATTCCAATGGGCAATAATAGATGGCGTTATTTTTCCATATTTTGTTAATATTAAACAATAATTTGAAACAAAAACAAACCATCCTATTAAATTCATTTTTTTATACATAAAAAGAAGCACTAAATAGCGGTTGAGAAGTAATCAATAGTTGGATATCCTCACAATTTTTTTATTATCGCCTACTGTATCATAATGACAACCATTATGGCATCGTTATACTCATAGCAAAAAAAAAACAACAACGATTAAAGTTACCATGCTAATAGAATAATAGCAATATACTGGAATTAATTTTTTTTAATTATTATAGATAACATTATGAGATTGGAGTCTAGATGTCGCTAGTTCTGAAAATTCTAAAACTACCAGCGCCATCTGCGTTGTCGTCACAAGTTTCTCGGAATTATCCGTTTTTAATTTATTTGTAATACTTCTATATAGCCAATTGGGATAGGATAGAACTCTCAAAAATTATAGTGTCGACAATAATAATTATTTTTCTCCTCCTAGATCTGTGTTGCGCATGTTCGGAAAATCTCCAAAATCGTTTTATAAGAGAAATAAGCGAGCAAAGGCTGAGCGAAACTGATTTTGTAATCATGACTGATTAAAATTTTGTTATATTTTTGGAAGAGGCATTGCCGAAGCTGATATGGACCCTTTCCAAAAATTTTCCTCTGGCTTCTTTGTGTCACGGACCAACCCGTTCGTATTAAATGCCTTCACTTATTCATCTATTACCATAGACTCTATGGTAATAAATGAATAAGTCTGGACGTTATTGACTCAACGAAGTGGAGGCGTCTAATAAAATAACTAAAAATCGGATATTGATTCCCTACAGGGAATTCCTATTTTACGCCTCCGTACTATCAAATAAGCAAGCGGCACATTCCATTTTAGTGTGAATAGTATAGTTTGATAATATATAGTATTGGTAGTTTCTTGAGATAATGATATTACAGTAGACCAGAGAATAAGTGATTATGGTTGATACAAGTTCGCGACGTTACAGCAAATATCTCCCACTATTCGCATTTTCCATAATTAGACCCCAAATTGCAATTACAGTGAACATAGTGAAAGTGATGTATGTTTTGAGTGGTACGGTTGACAACCAATTTCGTTAAGCAAAATGGACTAGAGCGATCCGTTGCGTATTCTTTATTTATATTGGATTGCGTTGTTTAGAAATTTGTATGCGACAATAATTGAATAACGCTGAAACGCTTCAATTGATACAGCCAGAACTTTAAGCGACCTTAAGCTCGAATTTTCTCATCACTTCTCCTACCACAGTATTAGGTCTAGTAGTGATATTAGCCTAGCGGCGCATTCTGCAACTAAAACGTACCATAATTTGCCAACTTCTCAAACTTGTAATATAAATATTAAACAAATCGAATATTTTCGATTGGGAGCTACGAGATGGCGCTGTTTTTGCGTTTTAAATGGAGATCGTAATAGAGATGTAGATTTGTAAAGAATATAATTGATCAATGTTTTTGTCAGTTCAAATATGAACAATGGATTTTCAAATGATTGTTCAATTCCACTGTTTAATAAAACCAATTTTTTTTGTCTATTAATTTTTCTTTCGTGAATCAACTCAAAATGCTTTTAAATTATCCAAGAATAATGGAACGGTTATTTTTTGTTTTGTTTGTTGTTAGTTTCTTTGACAATACCATATGCCGGATTATAAAGTTGATTATTTCCAAATAAATACGTATAGATAGAAATTTTACTATCTAACGATTATTATTATTATACGATTTTCTTTTGTTGTTATATGGTGATGAAAGTGTCCTATATTGTTTGTTTATTTGTTGAAGAACGTCACAAAAATGAATGTCATCGTTACACACTTGCTGTTGTTGTTTTTTTCTTGATGATGATGATGATGATTATGATGGACTTGTTTGGAGTCATGATCGTCATTTTTATTCGAGTTGACATTCCTATGTTTATACATGTTGGAATTCTACTATTCAACATACAAATAATGTTATGACTATTATTTCTTTAAAACTATAGAAAATGTTATATTTCTAAAATAATAAAAAATATATAGAACATTGTATCGTTTCAATTCGGTTTTCACTTATTGGAACGTTTGTTTGTCTAATGTGAATACGCCTTAAGGCAACGTAACGATTATTTGGTTTATTTGATATTTACATAATTCGTTATTATCATATGAAAAAATATAGAAAATATATTTTCGGCGGACGTTTGCTTATTATATATACATATTTTTTTTTTATAAATATTATACTCAATGTGATTTTCTCAAGTATTTTTTACACATATATCTAAATGGAAAGTACTGGAGGAATTTGAAGTTAATACTAAATTTTATGATCTTCCTAAAGTTTCCTAATGAGTTTGTTTCAACATACAAACAATTTTGATCGATTTTATAATATTGCGCATGGCTAAAATTTTTTTTGTTTTTGAAGCAAATCACTATATGTATATATATATATATAGAGATTACTTAATATTGGATTCATGAAAAAGATTTTCTTCATTGTAAGATTTCCCCTTATTTTATTATAATTTGATCCAATCAAATAAAACAATGATTGATGTAATATTTTTGGAATATAAAACGGAATTCTTACAATCAAAATTATTATAATATCTAGTATTGTTTGTAATTTTTGGATTGTTAGAAGTTTTATTATTGCAATTGTACACACAAGAGCACTAAATCTCCAAATTTATAATGAATTATTTAGTTATGTTATATGGCTTATAACTTTATAACATTCTTAGAAGTTGCATAATTCATTTCTCACTGTCATCAGATTATTATGAATAATTTATAATTAGAATTTTTTTACGAAAAATTGGAAAGAATTAGAGTGTTTTCCATTCGACACTAATAGTAATCATTTTTCTTGCTTTTCGTCAACTTATGATAATTTTTTTTTCTTTTCAAAATGCCACTCGATGATTATTTCAAGAACTCTTATTAAACCATTATTGCCATAATTATGATAAAGAGAGATATTTTCAACATTAAAAGCTTTGGAAACTACAGCACAAAATTTTTATGTAGTTGAATCGTAGAAACATCTTCTCGGATCCTTTAGTTATGAGTTCTGACCAGTTTGGAGCTTTTGAAAATTTGTTGTTTTGAATACCAAAACCAAAGCCAAGACCAGGATTATGTACGCAAGACTAAGCGTAGGAGGACAAGATTAAGACCCATACCAAGACTACTGCAATTTTGTTTTTGGGTCTTGCTTTGCTCATCACTAGTATTTCATTTTCCTTAATATTCCGTCAAAAATTATATCGTTGATTCTCTTTACCTTCCATTATCGGGTAATTACCAAACTTTTTTCCAAAATGTCTCAAATAAATTTCTTACTTTCCATCAAATCTTACTATAATTTGATGACACTGCATGCAGTTTTCTTCAATGTTTTATAAGAATTTCCTTTTTTCTATCAATATTTTATTCCTTGAACATAGTGAGACCCTGTAATAATACCTCCTTTTTCTAGGGACTATAATTACTCATTCGAAACCTCAAAAAACGGACGCCATGCCATAACCTAATGCGCGCAGTTTGCGACTTTGAATTTTTTCGGTGTCGGTAAGAACGGTCGTTCCCAAATCATCGATTATTGTTTAGTTTCAGGATCGAAGTGATATCGCCCATCATCACAAATGGGATCAAAAATCTGCCCCGATCAGATTGGTAATATTCATTCCGGGTACCTAAGAAATTCGTCGCTGAGGATCTTCTGAACACTGCCGTATGAAATCTCTGTGACCTCAGCTAAAAGTCTAAAGGTTACTGTTCGAGTTTCTCTAACAGGCTTTCACCGATGTGAGACGTCTCCTGGAATATTCGACCTAGCCAAAACTTCTTGAATTAGCGTCCAACTGTAGAATATAGCGGGGCCCAGTCCCTCAATGTTTCTACCAATTCGGCATGTGTTTTATGTAGGATTTTCTTTAAAATTATTCGATGTCGGCCATCATAGTTCCAGAAGACTCAAGCTCGCTATCTTATTTTTTCAGATTTTTGTAACCACTGGAAATATCCGATTATTCCATCGTATTTTCCATAATTGTTTTGTTTTATTTCTTGAGAAATTCGAATCTATCTATTTGAATTTCAAATGATAATTATTGAAATCAATTATTTAAATTTTTATCAGGACAGGACGTCTTTATGTTAAGCCGTCACGATAAAATTCGAAATTTATTACAATATTTCCCAACTATTTTATCATTACTGATTTTTATATATAGGAAGAACTTTGATATTATAACGAGAATTTTGTATAAATGTGAAAATCTCGCCTTATAATATATCAAAATCTCATTTTCTTACATATGAGAACTATCGAATTTATTTCAAGAATTTGTGTGATTTGTAAATGGAACAAAACGAACGTATATTACACAGCTACGAATGTTAAGTGTGAAGTTTCAATAAAATTCTACAATAAATACATGAAACTATTTGGATTATTTGTAGTTTGTATTAGAATATTAATAAATCACCTAGATTGGAATGTAGAATAATTGTTTTGTTTTGTTTTTTAATATACATATAGTACAACAAGAAAATTGAATACGACCCACTTGTCTCAATATTATTTGATTGTTATAGAATCTCCGTTCTATTGGATTCATAAAATGAATTCAATTTACAAAATATTTTCCGGGTTTTCGAAATTAATTTTAAAATAATCATTATCACTTTATATTCTATAAACACATTCTAATAGATGGTACACATTAATTCTTTATTCAACCATCTAAATACAGGAAATATAAAATATTTACCGCCCCGTTACTCTCCCTTGTAATGTTGTGTGTTGTAATTCATTGCTTTCAGTTTGAACCATTTTAAAAACAATAAAAACGTCACTTTATTGTTATGTATACCTATACCTATACAGGCTGGTCCATCAGAGGCTTTCCTGGTCTTGTAGGAACTCTGGTTCTAGTGGAGGGGAAATAAAATGCACTCGAAGATCTAAAGTTTTAAAACGTCAAAATATCACACTTTAAATCATCAAGGTCCGTATTTTTTGCACCCACTAGAGCCTGAGTTACAAGACCAGGAAAGCCTCTGGTGGACCATTCTGTATATATTGTTTCCTAGTTATATTTCTATATAATGAGGACAAATTAATTTGTTCAATATTAATGACAACATTTCATTATAATTTATAAAATTAGGAATGTTATGGGAATTTAGTGGAATTCCTGCAATTCAAATTTATAACATAATTCGTTATACAGGGCTGTCCCGAAATTAAGCGATTGTATCACACCAGTGTATTACATAATTATAGATCGTAAAATGTCCCCCCCCAGAAGTCCAAATTGCTTAGAATGAAATTATGAAATTTGGTATTATAGGTTAGCATTTGACGCTTTATTTGTTGTTGCAAACAATTTAAGACAATTTAAATGGTCCCTACTGTAGTTTTTATTGGATAGACTCCTGTATGGATGATTTTTCTTATTCCAGACGTAGCCGTCACAGCAAAATACTAATAAAAAAACATTGTCGTTTTACACAAATTTTCCCATTTTGTTGGATGCAACTTAAGAAAATGTTCATGTTTCGGTAATAAATTGACATAGTCGTAGATAAGTCAATAAATCTTCCAGCGCAATTTCCTTCATACTTCACAACCTCCATCATCATGATCATCATCATTATTTGCACTTGTATCTCTATAGCAATTTTTTTTTAATATAAGACGACAAGAAAATAATACTAAAGAAACTGGTAAATGCCGTATGTTGAGGGGTCCAACTATTGGCTCCGCCCATGCCCGTCCAAATGTGGCATGCCTATAAATTATTAATTTTTGTATTCAACAGATGTAATCACTGTAATTAATAATTATTTCTATCGCGTTTTTTTATGTTTGTTTTGTTTATATTTATAGTTTTGCGTTACGAGAATCGTTACACGAATTATTTTATCTATCATCGGCTGTTTCTAATCAATTATCAGTGATATGTTCAGTTTTTTTATACAATTCTGTAGCCTAATATTTTGAGTGAATGCCCCAATTATAGTTTTCTCTATTGGTAATTTTGTTTCAAAATTATTTTGATTTTCTCAAAACTCCCTGAATCCAATTAAGTTTTGTTATTTGTGATTTATATTTTTTTTCAATTTATTTGGTTTTGACGTCTAAATTCCTTTGATCATAAACCAACAATATCGAAAACAAAAGATAACTATCCACAGGGTGAGTTGCAGGTCGTAAACTCAAATTATAGGGTGGGTAGCGAATAAAATTTTGTTTAGAAAAGTCCTAAGACATTATTGCACCTGACCGCCCGTTAATTAATTATTAATTAAATAAAAAAGCCATCGAGAAAAGGGCGAAGGCGGATTGAGATGGGCGGAAGCAGAAAACTGCAGTTGATCCAACGCTTGGCAGATTGACCTGTTTGACGGTGGTGGGCTGTGCTCACTATGTCACCGCCTAGTTAATTCCGACTGATTCTCACTTCGACTACGCGCTCTCTAATTAACTTTTTTATTTTATTGATAACTAATTAACGGTAGGTCAGGTGCAATAAAGTTTCTAGACTTTTCGTCTCAGAATTTCATCCTCTACTCAATCTTTAATTTAAGTTTACGAGAATCAACTCACCCTGTATATTGCAAGCTATACAATTATAGAAAGCTTTTATTATGTATATATGTATATAGAGTTGGTATTTTGTTTTTCGACGATTAATAAAGTTTAACCATTTTGCTCTCAAATGCAATTCATCTTAATACAATAGACAACCTTTATAGAGAGACAGGACAGAAGGTATAACACCACGCCCGTTCACCCTTATCAAACTATACCCTCCATAATATAATGTCCACTTCACTATAAATCTTTTATATATTTTTTTCCTCTCGTTGTTGCATTAGAATTAAATTAAATATTTATACTCGTTCTATACATATGATAATAATTTAGATTTTTGATTTAGTATTAGATAAAAATTGAAAATAATTGATATTGTTTTGTGGGCGATAAATTTCCAGGGATTCCGGACTGATATTGTTGCATTCTATTGATTGTCGAAATGACTCTAGGGTGGTGGTGTATATTATAGTCGTTGTCGTCGTCGTTGCATCGTTACATTCACTATTCTATAATACATATATAGCGAAATTGTTCACAATCTCTCGCATAATGCAATTAAATAAATAAAGTTTAGTCACAACTATTACATTTTCAACAAATCTGTTGTAATCCAATGGAATTTACAAATGTTTAATTTATATTTCAAGTGTAAAATGTAGACGAATTTCTATTTGTTCTTAACTGATTATAATCAGCCAACCAAGAAACTGAATAACTCTCTCTCTTTCTAAATTTTTGAATTTACTATTTATTACAAGAAGGGTTGGTTTTGATGGTCGGATGGATGGATATTTGGTGGATGCACACCGGGTGCTTTTATCACAGAAACAAACAATTCGATATTATGTGTGTGTGTGTGTGTGTGTCGTGAAACGAAGTAATTATTTATTATTACAGTTTTTCTTCTCCCAGTTCCTTTATAATACACTTCATGGTTGGAGTGTTAAAACGAAATATTACCAAGCGATTTTCATTTGTGATCAAACGATCAAAGGGTGTAGTAGATTTTCTTCTATTGTTTCATTAACATCAAGATTTTTATTGTTTTATTATACGAAGAGGAATATTTACAGCGAATTGATTGTTGCCTTCGAGAATTTCAACAAAAATTCTATAATTTTTGTGTGAATCCAAATTGATTTTTATGTCATCACCAAACTGCCAATTTTATCGGGAAAATTTTAGAGGCATAAAATATATATATATGAGAACTCACTACTGCATTAACAAAATTATCCATGAAAGTTTTCGACGTTTATATGTATAATCTATAGAGAGGGTGGAAGCTTTATTGAATTGAGATATGATTTTTCCGACAGAAAAAAAATAACGTATTCAGTTGAATTTTTACAAAAATATTGATTTGTTAGATATGCGGTGAGCTGTTCAGAATGGTTGTTCTCGATACCTGTGTGCATATACAGGGATGAAGTGACGACACATTATCCACAAAACTGTATATTACGTACGAGAATTAGAAAATTGCTGTCACTTAACTTTATCAGGATTCCTACACACGTGCGGAAATGCAAAGACAGATAGATTCAGATAGAAAGCGATAGAAGTCATTTTCTCAAACATGTACGGAAATAATTCACTCTAAACATCACTCGCATATATATCCGTTCTGAACTCGTTGCAAATAAAACAACTACATATTATATAAAACCTTTGATATCCCAACTTAACTTTGTCTTGCTTGTGACTTTTAGAAATCAGTTTTTGCGTTTTCTCTTTCCCTAATCACCATTTTTTGTATGTGACACTAGGTAGTTAAATTATCGAGTCAGTTTTTGTTTTTTTAGTTCTATGACGAGCGAGCTACTCTAAGAAATTATTCAGTTGACAACTCACACAGAACCCAATCACTATATATTTTCAACATTTCCATTTCTCAGGCACGCAACTACTTTGAGATCTTCTTTCGCAGCAGGTGATGATCATCAAATCCAAAGAGACTATTCAACCGAGATTTGCCTTGTTTAATTTTTACTAACCAGTTACTCTTGGCATAACTTCTTGAGAGATTCATTAACTGCAAGTCCAGAACGTGAGTCGTAAATTAAGCAACAATGTAGTTGATCACGTGTAATATTTAAATCTACAGACCCTAATGTAATAAGTGATAAACATCAGACTGTCTGGACAACTAATTGAGTCATCTATGCACTTGGTAACTTACATTCCTTGAATCAAAGTATATAGTGAGTTTTTGCAGAATATTGCAACAAACCAATATTAAATTACCGACAATTATTCGGATAGAGTTCTTTCAAAATTTATTTTTCAGTAAATTCCCAATAAATCAGTTTCATAAGTTTATGGATTTTCCAACAAAATACAAATTTCTGATCGAATTTCCTCAATTTTGATCTTACAAACGATTCGATTTTATCTTTCCAACTTCACAAATAAATTCACGGAAGTATTTTAGAAATTTTTTATATTACGATTGATAGGAGAAAGAAAGAAAAAAAAAAGAAAGATCAAATTCCAAATATCCCTCAATTCTATACAAATATTCAATGAATATTCGAAATGGAAGGCAAAGTTTTGGAATAATCACAACTGGAAATCTATCTTTTCAACAATATTAAAATGGTAATACAAAATAATCCCAATCATGCATATATTTAAAATCTCCTGTGGCTCACCCGTAATTAAATATCGATTTGTAAAATTCATTACTATATATAATACATATACAGGATGTGTTAGAGGTAGTGGTGTTAGATTGAAGAATGGATAGGAGATGGAATCCTGAGACGAAAATTCTTGAGACATTTTTACACCTGACCCATCGTTAATCAGTTATTAGTTAAATAAAGTAAGCTATAAGAGAAGTGCATAGTCGAAATGCATTTCGTTAAATAAAGTAACCAATAAGAGAAGTGCATAGTCGAAATGCATTTCGTTCGTGATTAGTTAGATAGAGACGAACAAATGACAGTGGTACAAGCTCGCCCCACCACCATAGAACGGGTCAAGCATATAATCCGCTGACGTTGCTCTGCCTCCGCCTACGCGCTTCTCTCAATAGTTACGTGTTTCAATTAATAACTAATGAACGGTGGGTCAGGTGCAAAAATGTCTAAGAATTTTTTGTCTCACAAATTCATCCCTTATATATCCTTTAATTTACCACCACTACTTAGAATTCATCTTGTATATGTAGATGGGGGTACAGTATATAAAAATTCTACTTGAATAGAAAATACCTAGATGCAGAATAATTTCTACATAAAATAATTGAAATTCCATTTAGAAAATATCAAAATTCCAGATCCTGCACCATTTGTTTATCTATTAGATCTATTAGAATCGATAATTGTAACAATTGAAATAATAAAATTATAATTTGCATAAAGTCAACACTCAAATGAATTGTTATTGTTGTGTTTATACATTAATTAATTAAGTTAAAAAAATTGATTAATTGTCGTCCGTTATTTCGATATTTAATTGTAATTAGAAGAAATTATTGTATATATAGTTTATTGTTGTTGATTTTCTGATAATCACAATAGTATTAAGATCGTTAACAATTGATTACTGATTACTGATTAGAATCATTTATTAGATTAGGATTGGATTAGTTGAGTGTTAAATTAAATTTACTAAACAACTAAATATATGTTGGTGGAACTGAATGAAACTGTACTATAGAGTATAGAAAGTAAAGTTAACAATTTATATGTGAAACTTTTCTATAGTTGGGATAATGCCAATCTTGTTATAAATTTCTTTTTAATTCCGACACCAACTTCACGTTCGCCACAATACAATCAAAATCTTTTTGTGGCCAAACCATAAAAACTTCTCCACTTAACATTGACGATAATAAAATGATAATAATATTATTCTATCCAGTTATAGCTTATTTCGATGTAACAATAGAAACGGAAAGAAAAATTACTTTATATTTCATTCTAGGTTCATTATTATATTAGATACAGGCTGTCCCACTAGTGGCTTCCTTTGCCTCTATTTGTGATGTCTTTTGAAAATCGAAAACTGTCCAAATAATTTA